>PVIJ01019043.1:0-24641 GCA_004024925.1 Scalopus aquaticus
GGGGGGGGGCACTCCTCTGGGCTCAGCATAATGAGGAGGGGACCGGCTGGCTGCAGCAAACGGGATGCTGAAAGCATGACCGGGTCCAATCTAGCCCTGCTTAAAATTCTTTTTTTGAAGATGTCAGATGTAGCTTGGCCCTATACTCACAGTGCAGTTTGCTCAGAAGACTTTCTAAGTTGTGTCATGGAAGGATTGCTGGTAAGACTAGTTTCGAATTGTTTTACCCAGAAATGAGGGGGTAATGTTTAAACCCAGGGCACTCTGGATCGGGGGATGGGAATTAAAAATCGATTTCAAGATAAGCCTGGAGCACATTGATGACATAGCAGCACTCTTAGGCTTAGGCAATGTCCCTGCTCTCTTTCAGGGGTCGGCCAGAGGGGTCCAGGCCAGCCTGCTGGGCACCCCCTCCATTTGCCAGACTCTCTGGAGTCTCTTGGTCCAGTGATTCCAGAAGAACAGCAGGGGCGCCACCTCGAGGTCAATCCTCAAAAGTGCAGTTTTCTGACCGTGGTTCATCGAGCCCCCAGGCATTCATTGCAGACTGGCCCTGCATCCTCAAAACGCAGGGCAGCGGGTCTGGAATCTTAGGTTGGAGACCCCTGAAGCCCCAGGTATTTCTAGAAACTAGAGTTTCTTGGCACTTAAAAATCTGGGTGATCTATCTCCTACTTTTCCAACCTGTTTGCTCAGAGTGATCTCAGTAAAGAGATGGGACCCCTAACTCCAGTCTCACTGTGTGTTTTGCTTCAGAGGGGAACAGCGGGTGAGACAACTCTGCTTCTAACTTGGCCTCGGCCTTCCCCCAATCAGCCTGGCCTCACATCCTCAAAGCCAACCCTTCCGGCCTGTGTGAAGTCCTTTGCCTAAGTGACTTCTTCCTCTGATAATCTATATCAAGAATCCCAGGACTGGCCTCCCTGGTGGCACAAGCGGTTAGTCTCAGCACTATGAAGCATCTGCAGCCACTGCAGCAGGAGTTCGATCCCCAGCCAGGGAGCTTCCCACATGGCGCAGCAGACCTCTCCTGCCTCGCCCGCTGCTCCCCTCAGCAGTGTATTTTAGTTGATCTGTATGTTCTGCTCCCCATTCTGTCTCGGGTGAATCTTCTTAACACCCCCCCCCACATCTGGCCTGCACCCCAGCTTGTATGCATAAATAAATAAATCTTAAAAAAAAAGATTTAGAACTGGGGTGCAGGCCAGAGGTATGGGGGCGGCAAGAGGATTCACCAGAGAAAGAATGGAGAGCAGAATAGGCAGATCTACTGAAATACACTGCTGAGGGGAGCAGCAGGCGAGACAGGAGAGGTCTGCTGCGCCATGAGGGAAGCTCCCTGGCTGGGGATCGAACTCCTGTTGCAGTAGCTGGTGATAGCTTCATGGAGCTGAGACTTTAAACCCTGCCCCACCAGGCCCCTTCAGTCAGATTTTGGATAGAGGAAATCTGGCTTCAGAGTCTGTGCTCTCAACCCTTGTGTTATACTATTACTACTACTACTACTACCTCTCATAATAAGAAGTAAATATCTGTTGAGAGAATAAAGACATTTCTGCAACAGTCACCCGTATAAGCCTCTGGTATATTTCCGTGTGATGGATGTAACCAATAACAGGTTCCTCTTCCAGATCCATTAATGATGGAGACAAACTCGTAAGAATGCTTTTACGTAGACTTACAAAGTCAGTAGCCTTAACATAAGGGCAGAAGAGAGGAGCCCAGGGAGAGAGAACACTGGGTACAAACTGTTGATTAAAGAAAGATTCAGCTCTTCCAGTCATGAAAGATTTGAATACAACAAGAGCATGAAGGTATCAAGCTTAAAATTATAAGAATGGGACCTCCCTGGTGGCGCAGGGATTAAAGTCTCAGCTCTATCAAGCTATCAGCAGCCACTGCAGCACGAGTTCGATTCCCGGCCAGGGACCTTCCCACATGGCACAGCAGACCTCTCCTACCTCACCCACTGCTCCCCTCAGCAGTGTATTTCAGTAGATCCACCTGTTCTGCTGCCCACTCTGCCTCTGGTGAATCCTCTCACCCATCTCACCCTCCGTACCTCTGGCTTATACCCCAGTTCTTATATGCATAAATAAATAAAATAAAACTTTAAAAAAAAACCTACAAGTATGAAAACAAAAGTTGGGAGAACAAGAGTTGCCTTCCACCGTGGGAGTGGACAGGGGGTTCATCTCTTCTTATGTTATGACAGCCCTCACACACACCAGGCACTGTTGTAGGCTCTTGTAGACATGCTTCTTGTAGACCGGTTTTGCTGGAAACTAAGTAGATCTTTCCTCCCATTGAAAGGGTATTTTTCAGTGTTATATTTATAGTTTCTCTTTGTTCTGGCAAGTTCTCTAGCAGGAACAGCAATGTTCCCATAGAGGACAATGAAAATGTGTGTGGGTAGTTTCCCTTTGGCTGCCTCAATGACTTGGAGGAGCATAATTGGTATTCTGTGGGTGGAGGCCAGGAATGCCTCGTGTTTTGCAACACAAAGAAAAGTCCTAGGAAGGGAGACTCTGCCTCCCCTTTTGCCCTTCCTCCACCAACACCTGTGTGCCCTTGACTCAGTCCTGCACTGTCTTCAGGAGCGAATGATTCCCAGCCAAGAAACAGAAGCAGGAGCATCCCATTCCCCAGCAACTCTGGACGAAAAGTGGCCATTGAGGGCCTCCCTGGTGGTGCAACGGCTTAAGCTCGGCGCTCAGGAGATGTTGGCAGCTGAGAGAGTTCAATGCCTGGCAGGGGAGCTTCCCACATGGCACAGCAGACCTCTCCTGCCTCGCCCACTGCTCCCCTCAGCAGTGTATTTCAGTAGATCCACCTGTTCTGCTCCCCACTCTGTCTCTGGGGAATCCTCTCCCCACTCCCACACCTCTGGCCTGCACCCCAGCTTGTATGCATAAATAAATCTTTAAAAAGGGCCTCCCTGGTGGCACAATGGGTTAAGTCTCAGCCTATGAAGCTATCCAGAGCCACTGCAGCACGAGTTCGATGCCTGGCCAGGGAGCTTCCCACATGGCGCAGCAGACCTCTCCTGCCTCTCCCGCTGCTCCCCTCAGCAGTGTATTTCAGTCGATCTGCCTGTTCTGCTCCCTGCTCCGTCTCTGGTGAATCCTCAGCACCCCACACCTCTGGCCTGCACCCCAGTTATTGCATGCAGAAATAAATAAATCTTTTAAAAAAATCTTAAAAAAATAAGTAAATATCTGAGTCTCCAGGTGGATGGAGGCCAGGGACGTCTGCTGCTTATCTTCCCTGAAGTGCTGCGGGGTTGTCGCCTTCTTGGCAGGTGGATGCAGGTGGAATGAGTGTTAGACCTCAGAAGACCGGCTGTGTTGAGGATCAGAGGTGGGAGAAACCACTGAAGCAGTCAAGGTCATTGTTTCTGAGGGCACCTGCGGCTCTGGGGTAGGGGGTGTGCGCCGGTGGAGCAGCAGGGGGCGCTACTGGCCCTTCTAGAGGAGGGAAGTGGGTGACGTCAAAGAAAATATGTTTTACATACCCTGAAGAGAATATGCCATTGATTGGAGACACACCTCAACTTCAGAGATAATATATGAAAAATATGAGTGCCTTTTACTCGGTTCTCTCAGTAACTCTAAGAAACACAGGCGGTACTGTCTCTTGTTTTACCAGTGGGGAAACCGAGGCTCAGAGGAAGTAGTACTTGTTTTTCCCAAAACTTTCCCTGGAGCCAGTGACACTCTGAAATTTCCATTCAGCAGGCATTGGGGAGCAGCAAGTGGATTGGAAGGAGTTAGAAGCTAGCTTGTCTTGAAAGTTACCATGTTTACTTGGGGTGACTTTGGGAGCACTAATGGAGATTATGGGGAGTAATGGAGATTTGGGGGGGATTTCAAACTCCCGAAAGCCACTCCTTCGATGGTGTGAACAGTGCTGCCAAGGCTTGTTCTGTCTGTCACCCAACATGCGAAGGTAACATGTCTTGGGAAGGTCTGTTATGAACATCTCAGAGAGGCCTGCAGGCACATCTTGGGGAGGCCTCTCCTTCAGTTGCTTCAACCCCCCCTTCCTGGAAGCAGTACTCCTCTTTATGGCCTGTGCCAAACCCCCCATGTTTATTTATGGTCCAGTCACCTTTGCTACTGAGTTCTTTCCCTGCTTGGCTTTGGGTAACCTGAAGCTCCCATCAGGCCCCAGGGGTCCGGGACCAGCCTGCTGCCAGACCACACCCCTGTGCCCCCTGCACACTTGTCATGTGACCACACACAGCTCAGTGTCTTTTTTAAAAAAAAGATTTATTTATTCATGCATACAAGAGCTGGGGTGCAGGCCAGAGGTGTGGGGAGCTGAGAGGATTCATGAGAGACAGAGTGGGGAGCAGAACAGGCAGATCCACTGCTGAGGGAGCAGCAGCCTAGACAGGAGAGGTCTGCTGCACCATGTGGTCAGCTGCAGTGGCTGCAGACAGCTTCATAGTGCTAAGACTTAAGCCCTTGTGCCACCAGGGAGGCCCCACAGCTTAGTCTCTTCTACCTACATGCCTTGCTGCATTGAGAAGCAATGTGATGAGGGGCCGCCTTGTGTCCTAGAGGTTAAGTCTCAGGGCTACCACCAAGAGGGCTTTCCCAGTACAAAAGCGGCCTGAGTTTGATCCCAGCCCGGGAGCTTCCCACATGGCACAGCGGACCTCTCCTGTCTCTCCCGCTGCTCCCCTCAGCAGTGTACTTCAGTTGATCTGCCTGTTCTGCTCCCCACTCTGTCTCTGGTGAACCCTCTCACCGTGCTCCTCCAGCCACACACCTCTGGCCTATGCCCCATCTCTTGTATGCATAAATAAATAAATCTTAAAAAAAAAAAACCATGTGATTCCCAGTTGTATACAGTATGAGGAAAACTGCATAACAGAAGAGGATTTTACTCTTAAATATTGATGTGTGGTTGTGCTGGTTTCCTAGGGCTGCAATAACAGTACCACAAACTGGGTGACTTAAAAGCGGAGGCCAGAAGTCTGAAATCAAGGTGTAGATGGGGCATGACCTCTGAAATCTCCAGGGGTGCTTGCCCAGCATTGGTAATTGCCCACAGTGCCCGGCAGCCCTTGGCTTGGCCCATGACAACAATATCTGCCCTGTCTTCACACGGCCTTCCCGTGGGTGTCTGTGTCTTTGTGTCTCTTCTTTTTTTTTTTTTTTAAGATTTATTTATTTAAGCATACAAGCTGAGGGGTAGGCCAGAGGCATGGGGCAGGGGGTGGTGGTAAGAGGATTCACCAGAGACAGAGTGGGGAGCAAAACAGGCAGATCAACCGAAATACACTGCTGAGGGGAGCAGCGGGGGAGACAGGAGAGGTCTGCTGTGCCATGTGGGAAGCTCCCTGGCCGGGTATTGAAGTCGTGCTGCAGTGGCTGTTGATAGCTTCATAGTACTGTGACTTAACCTGTTGTGCCACCAGGGAGGCTCTTTTGTGTCTCTTCTTATAAGGACACCTGTGAGCAGATTTAGGGTCTACTCTAATCTAATGTGACCTTCTCTAATTGCACCTACAAAGAACTTTATTCCAAATGAGATCTCATTCACAGATCTGAGGTTAAGGGTTTGATAAATCTTTTGGGGGATACAATTCAACCCACAACAAAGACACAATTTCTGAGTAATTACAACAAATTGACCAATTACCCAAGGGGAATATTTTCCATCTTTTCCTTCTGTTTCTCATGTTAATGGATAGTTTTCCTTGTTGTAAATTACACTCCTTCCCTTCACCTTTTCTTTTAAAAAAACAAAACAACAGAGAATGATTGTTTTCTTAATTACACAGGAAATAACAGTTGACTGCATAACATTTAGAAAGCAGGAAAACACAATGAAAACCACCCTTAATTTTACCTATCAAAGGTAATCACTAGTTAAAGTGTTTTTCTTTTTTTTTTTTTTGAGATTTATTTATTTATACATACAAGCTGGGGTACAGGCCAGAGGCGTGGGGCGGCGAGAGGGTTCACCAGAAACAGAGCAGAACAGGCAGATCAGAAATACACTGCTGAGGGGAGCAGCGGGCAAGGCAGGAGAGGTCTGCTGCACCATGTGGGATTCTCCCAGGCTGGGCATTGAACTCGCATAGCGCACTGCAGACAGCTCCACAGCGCAGCGCTCAGCCGCTGTGCCACCAGGGAGGCCCGATCACTATTTAAAGTGTTTTTCAATGCTTCTATAGCTTCTCTTTGTATAAACAATATCATGCTCCAAAAACCATTGTGAAGTTGAATTATTTCTATGTAATGTGTATATTTTCTTATGCTAATAAATAGTCTTACACTAAGTGATCTTTAGTGGTTATTTGGAATTTATTCTTTTTTTTTTCAATATTTATTTATTTATGCTTACAAGAGCTGGGGTGCAGGTCAGAGGTGTGGGGTGAAGGGATTCACCAGGGACAAAATGGGGAGCAGAGCAGATAGATCTACTGAAATACACTGCCGAGGGGAGCAGTGGGAGAGATAGGAGAGGTATGGTGAAATAGGAGAGGTCTGCTGTGCTGTGTGGGTCAGCTCCCTCGTCAGGGATTGAACTGAACTCCTGCTGCAGTGGCTGCTGAGAGCTTCATGGTGCTGAGACTTAACCCCTTGTGCCACCAGGGAAGCCCTATGTGGAATTTTTTTTTAATTTTTAAAAAAGATTTATTTATTTATACATACAAGCTGAGGTACAGGCCAGAGGCGTGGGGCTGCGAGAGGGTTCACCAGAGACAGGGTGGGGAGCAGAACAGGCAGATCAGAAATACGCTGCTGAGGGGAGCAGCGGGCGAGGCAGGAGAGGTCTGCTGCACCATGTGGGATTCTCCCCAGCTGGGCATCGAACTTGCATCGCGTGCTGCCGACAGCTCCACAGCGCAGCGCTCAAACGCTGCGCCACCAGGGAGGCCCCCTATGTGGAATTTATTCTTACAAATTAATTTATTACTCCTCTATTATTGGCCATGTAGTGTGTTTATACTTTTTTATTTTTTTATTAAAGATTTATTTATTTATACATACAAGCTGGGGTACAGGCCAGAGGTGTGGGGCAGCGAGAGGGTTCACCAGAGACAGAGTAGGGAGCAGAACAGGCAGATCAGAAATACAGTGCTGAGGGGAGCAGCGGGCGAGGCAGGAGAGGTCTGCCACACCATGTGGGATTCTCCCCGGCTGGGCGTCGAACTTGCATTGCTGCTGCCGACAGCTCCACAGCGCAGTGCTTAACCGCTGCGCCACCAGGGAGGCCCCCTGTTTATACTTTTTATTACTGAAGTAACACTATGATGAACATCCTTTTCACATGTCTTTGTATATATCTCTGGTAAAATCCTAGAAATGCACTTGCTAGATTAAAGAATATGCATTTTTTTAGGGGGGGAGCCTCCCTGGTGGTGCAAGGGGTTAAGTCTCAGCCTATGAAGCTATCAGCAGCCTCTGCAGCACAGGTTCGATCCCTGGCCAGGAAGATTCCCACATGGCACAGCAGACCTTTCCTGCCTTGGCCGCTGCTCCCCTCAGCAGTGTACTTTGGTCCATCTGTCTGTTCTGCTCCCTGCTCTGTCTCTGGTGAATCCTCTTACCACCCCACACTTCTGGCCTACACCCCAGTTCTTGTATGCATAAATAAATAAATAAATAAATCTTTAAAAAAAGAATATGCATTTTTTAATATGCATATTTTAAAGCATTTAATGCAAATTGGAACCTTGTCTTCCAGAAAGTCTATACAATGATACATGTGAAAAATGCAAACCCTAAATTGCATATGGATTCCCTGAAGAAATCTATTTAATACATTGTAGGGGAGAAGGAAAAATTCCCTCATATTCCTCTGGATTTTTCCCTGTGGAGAATCAGCCTAATCAAACACAACAATTAGAACAGCATCAGACAGGTTGGTAGGAGAAAAAAACATTTAATTATGTATGTACAGTCTAGAAAGTCTGACTCTACAAAGACAGGGATTTCAAGGTCAGCAAGGAAAAGTAGGGGTATGCGTCCTGAGTTAAGGAATGCGATAGGGGCTTGGAACTTCACGGGGAAAAAAGAGGGTGACTCATGATAAAGACCAGATGCTCTGTAATTAGATGTTTGCCCTGGCCAGATAGGTAGGTTTCTCTAATAGAAAGGCTGTATCCTAAATCTGGATGACCCCTCCCTCACCTCTGCCAATTTTCTCTCTTCTAGGTGGTTAAGAGGGTGGCAAAAGTTTCTCATAAGCTACAGGGCCTCGATGGATCTGTGCTAGAACTAACCCACATGCTAAAATAACTCATCAGGGGAAGGCCAGTTCTGAGCATCTTAGGGAGGCCTAATCTTCATGCTCCCATCCCACCCAACTTCTTTGCTCTGATTGTGACACCATCCTTGTGTCTACCTGTCCTGATTTCTCTGTGGTACTGTTGACTGTCTCACTTCACAGGACCATAGACTCAGCCCCAGGAGTGCAGGGTAGACGAGAGGGCTCTGTCACTGAAGTAGGAATGGGGCCTGCATTTCCCCATAGAACTGTGAAGATGAAGTTGGGCCTCCTTGATGGCCTAGGGCTTAAATCTCAGGGCTATCACCACGAGGACTTGAGTTCAAAACTGACCAGGGAGCCAACACACTTACAGTGCAGCAGACCTTTCCTGTCTCGCCCGCTGCTCCCCTCACCAGTGTATTTCAGTAGATCTATTCACTCTGCTCCCCATTCTGTCTCTGATGAATCCCTCCACCCCCAATCCTCTGGCCTACACCCCAATTCTTCTATGCCAAAATAAACTCTTAAAAAGAACTGTGAAGACAAAGTAGCAGTTTCCTACTATCAATATTCTATTTCAGATGCCCTTGTGTTAAGCAAGTGCCTGTGGACGACCTCTAACCTGAAGGCTTCTGTTAGCCAGACGCCATGTCTATTTTGTCTGATGGTTGTATCCCTTTACCTAGAACTGCGCTTGGCATACCCTTAATACGTGCTGAAGGAGAAACAGCCTGGGGTCAAAACTGGTGTTTGAAACATTGGCTTGAACCTAAATTCCAAGCTCCTAACCACATTTATGATGACAGTCAGCACTTACACAGAACCTATGGCAGGCTCATCCACCATGGAGAGCTCAGAGCAACCCTTGGGAAGTCTTGTTATCCCATTTTCCAAATGTGGAAACTGAGTCTTAAAGTATAAGTGATTTGTCTAAACTTCTAGAGACTCAGAATTGGTGTTTGCAGAGAAAGGTTATGCCAGCCTCCATGCCCTTCTTTTCTTTTTTGTTTTTAAAGATTTATTTATTTATGCATATAAGAAGAGGGGTGTAGGCCAAAGGTGTGGGGGGGTGGTAAGAGGATTCACCAGAGACAGAGTGGGGAGCAGAACAGGTGGATCTACTGAAATACACTGCTGAGGGGTCTCTCTGGTGGCACAAGGGGGTAAGTCTCAGCACTGTGAAGCTATCCCCAGCCACTGCAGCACAGAGTTCGATCCTCAACCAGGGAGCTTCCCACATGGTGCAGCAGACCTCTCCTGCTTTGCCCGCTGCTCCCCTCAGCAGTGTTTCAGTGGATCTGCCTGTTCTGCTCCCTACTCTGTCTCTAGTAAATCCTCTCACTCCCCACACCTCTGGCCTACACCCCAGCTCTTGGATGCATAAATTAATAAAATAAATCTTTAAAAAAAGAAATACACTGCTCAGGGGAGCAGCAGGTGAGAAGGGCAAGGTCTGCTGCACCATGTGGGTCAGTTCCCTGGCCAGGGATTGAACTCAGGCTGCAGTGGCTTGATAGTGCGGTGTCTTTAATCCCTGCCCCATCAAGGATGCCCCCTCCATGCCTTTCTTTTTAACACACACTCCCCTGGAATACAACCATGATCCAGCTCCCACAGATGCATTCTTCTAGTAATGGTTCCTGGAGGGCCCTCTCAGTGGGTGGACCCCAGGGAGGAATCCCTGGCAGGCAGACAGACCACGCACCCCTTGAGTTAGGCTACTCTGGACAAATTACCCAATTCATCCTGTTTACTTCTGCATAGCATTTTTAGTGCCCACATTCCTCAAAGGGCTATTGTGAATATAAAGAAGGAAAAAGAGGATGACATTAAAGTACTATTTATAGTGAAGTTTTACACACTCATAAAAATGTGATAATCAAGTTGTAACTCAGTAATGAACAATAAAAAAAACCCCTCAAAATAAATAGTTCTCAAGACTGGACTTATTAATAAATTAATGAAACAAAACAAAACAAAAGCAAGACTTAGCTTCTTATCAGGACTTGACTAGTCCCAACCCTCTTGGCTGAGGGCAGGGTCAACTGGCCATTTAAAGATATTTTTATAAGTAGATTGGAAATAGAAAAATCCTATATTTAGAAGGTATTTTGCAGTGATTGAATGTGTGTGTGTGTATGTATGTATGTATGTATGTATACACATACTTAATTTTTTCTTTAAATCGTTATGGAAATTGAATTTCAAACATATAAGTATAGGTAGGGAGACTAGTATAATGAACTCCCATGGACACCTGTTAATTCAACAATGATCAAACTTATGGCCAAGTGTGTTTCATCCAAACCCACCCTCACTTAACCCTTCTCCTGTTATTCTGAAGCAAATACTAGAAATTATATAATACCTTACAAAAATATTTTTGTATCTAGCTCTAAAAGGCAGGGACTTTTGAAGAAAACATAAAGCACCTAAAACACCGTAAGAAATAATTCCTTTGCTCAAATTAGCTAACTAGAAATCAACCTCTCCTTGTCTGTACACATCATACATTTTTGAAGTTTGTTTAAACTGAGATGCAAATAAGTTCCCATATTGAGGTGTCTTTTACCTCTGTTTAAATGTATGGCTCATCCTTTCTCTATTACACATTTGCAATTTCTTTTGTAGTACAAAACCTAAAGTATAGTTTAAAGATGCCAAATTAGGGCCTCCCTGGTGGCACCAGGGGTTAAGCCTCAGCACTATGAAGATATCAGCAGCCATTGAACATGAGTTCGATCCCGGCCAAGGATCTCAGCAGTGTATTTCAGTCAATCCATTTGTTTTGCTCCCCACTCTGTCTCTGGTGAATCCTCTCACCCCCACCCCCTACCCCAGCTCTTGTATACATAAATAAATAAATAAATCTTTAAAAGAAAAAGATGCTGGGCCTCCCTGGTGGCGCAGCGGTTGAGCGCTGCGCTGTGGAGCTGTTGGCAGCGCGTGATGCGCGATGCGGGTTTGAAGCCCAGCCGGGGAGAATCCCACACGGTGCAGCAGACCTCTCCTGCCTCGCCTGCTGCTCCCCTCAGCAGTGTATTTCAGATCTGCCTGTTCTGCTCCCCACTCTGTCTCTGATGAACCCTCTCGCCGCCCCATGCCTCTGGCCTGTACCTCAGCTTGTATGTATAAATAAATAAATCTTTAGGGCCTCCCCGGTGGAGCAGCCGTTAAGCGCTGCGCTGTGGAGCTGTCGGCAGCAGCGATGCGAGTTCGACGCCTGGCCAGGGAGAATCCCACATGGCGCAGCAGACCTCTCCTGCCTCGCCCGCTGCTCCCCTCAGCAGTGTATTTCTGATCTGCCTGTTCTGCTCCCCGCTCTGTCTCTGGTGAACCCTCTCGCTGCCCCACACCTCTGGTCTGTACCCCAGCTTGTATGCATAAATAAATAAATCTTAAAAAAGAAACTTAAAAAAAAAAAAGATGCTAAATTAAAATTATCCTGAGATGGTGTGTTGGCTTTAAAGCAGAACAGCATCAGTTAGGAGGCCATCCATACTTCCCACGCCCTGGGGCAGTCAAGCAGTGGTGTGTTTCCCCGGAGTCATCGGTAGCGTTATCTCGGGGCTTTTGGTTGACAGGTGTACCTGTGTAAGGTAGCATTTGAAACATTCTAAGCCAGTTTTTAGACATACTAAACTCTGTCGAGTTACTCCTTTCACTGGTGGACTCTCAAATGAAAAAGAAGGGGCCTCCCTGGTGGCGCAACGGGTTGAGCGCAGCACTGAAGCTGTCCAGAGCCACTGCGGCACGAGTTCCATCCCCAGCCGGGGAGAATCCCACATGGCGCAGCAGACCTCTCCTGCCTCGCCCGCTGCTCCCCTCAGCTGTGTACTTCGATTGATCTGCCTGTTCTGCTCCCCACTCTGTCTCTGGTGAATCCTCTCACCCTACACACCTCTGGCCGACACCCCAGCTTGTATGCATAAATAAATAAATCTTAAAAAAATAAAATAAAATGAAAAAGAAAGTCACTGGGCTCATTTTTTCATGCAAAAGAACAGGGTGTACAGCTACTGCCAAGGGAAACGCCCAGTGTGGGCAGAGTGTCTTGTGTGGTCAGAGCCTGCACAGCCGTGAGGATGAGCTGCTCTTTATTAAGGGGCTGGAGTGTTGCGTCGGCAGTACCACACTGATACCCGGGAGTCATGGAGCAGGCAGCACAATGCAGCAAGCTGCTGAACAAGCATCCGTTACATGGGGTTGGAGGACAGGAGACAAATATGGGCGAAACTAAAGAGTGTGTTCTTGTCATCCAGGGTTTTGGGGGGACGTGAGTCTGCTGACCAGATCATTCTTATCTGCTTGACGACCAAGTGTTGTCACTGAAACCATACCCCAGGCCCCTGGCCATGGTTCTAACCTTTTTTTAAAAAAGATTGATTTATTTATGCATACAAGCTGGGGTGTAGGCCAGAGGCGTGGGGTGGTGAGAGGATTCACCAGAGACAGAGCGGGGAGCAGAACAGGCAGATCTACTGAAACACACTGCTGAGGGGAGCAAGGGGCAGGTAGGAGATGTTTGCTGCGCCATGTGGGAAGCTCCCTGGCCGGGGATCAAACTTGTGCTACAGTGGTTCTGGATAGCTTCATCGTGCTGAGACTTAACCTGTTTCGCCACCAGGGAGGCCCCATGGTTCTAATCCTATCAACAAGGCATTCCACTGATCAGCTTCTGGGGTCCCTTGTCATGCATTAGTCAGTGGACCCCCAGGCATTCCCGGTCGTACCTCGTGACACGCCCTTCCCAGGGTGATCAAGCTTTCTGCTCTTGGTGCGTTCTGCACCTTGTAAGGTTGGCTCCTATGACTAATTGACCGGGCAGTTCTGACCTTTGTATAGGACTATGCAGAACTGTAACAAAAATGGTGGCCCAACAGCCTGCTTAAGTCTAAAGACCAGAGAGGTCTGCTGCGCCATATGGGTCAGTTCCCTGGCTGGGGATTGAACTTGTGCTGCAGTAGCTGCCGATAGCGTCATAGTGCTGAGACTTAACCCCTTGTACTACCAGGGAGGCCCAGAAAGGGTCATTTATATGACAAACATTAGGAGCTCTGTGATTAGATGTTTGCCCTGCTGAGCAGATAGGTTTCTCTGACAGAAAGTTTCTTTCTGGTTAAAACAAACAAACAAACAAAAAAATCTTATTCTATTCAAGACATCCCCTCCACCCCATTTTCCTCCTTCTAGGTAGTTGAGAGAATAGTAAAAGTTTCTCATGAGCCTGCAGAGCTTATGCTGACTCAGCTACTGGCCACATGGCAAGTGACACGCCTCCGAAGGCCAGTTCTGAGCATATCGGGGGGAGGCCTGTCCTTCACCCCCAATCCTTTCCTACCTACTGGGGATGGGAGAGAGAACTGAGTTACATTATGTGTGGTAAGAGCCTGGCTATGGTCGTAAGCCTTTAAGGTTTACTCTGATTTTTCCATTTAAGGCCTAGTTGACATTACCCTTCCAAGGTGGCCTGTGATCGACCAGGGGGAACTGAGGGCCCCTTTCTACTTTGCATCCAAGTCTCCTGAAAGACCAGAAACCAGGGCTGAGAAGCTGCCCCCAGAGAGCTGAGGGCTGGGATCGCAGGGCCGGAAAGCTACGTACAAGGGTCCTGCTGCCCCTCCCACTGGTTCATCTCACACACGTGCTCACACACACAGATCTCAGTGCAATGGAATTTCCAGCTTGGACAGGAGAAAGGAATGTATATTGAGACCCACAGTGGCCAGAAAAATAATCCAGCCTGGCCCCATTCCCAGGGCCAGGCATCCCTGGCGGTGTCCACACCCAGCCCCCTCTGGCCACGGCCAGGCCTGCTGCTCCTCTGCTCCGGGAAACACCCTCTCTCTGGCAACGTGTTCACGGCAAGCCTCAAAGGGGAGGGGGCAAGAAGACCTGAGAGAAGGAAAAGAAGCCCCTTTTCCTTCCACACTGCTGGCTGATCCCCTGGTACCACAGCATTTTGGCCAAAGTGGTTTAGAGACAAGCTCTGCTCACCCCACCACAGTGCATAGCAGGGAATGAAAGACATTAGGGCAGCACAGCGGTCCCTCGGGCCCACCTGCACTTCATTGGTAAACAGGGACTTCCCTGTCCTCCAACTCTGTGCAGCCACAGCGAGCAGTGTCTAAATTTTCATGCATCTTGAAAATTTAGAAGTGTGGGTCTGCTTAAGGTTTACTCTGATTTTTCCATTTAAGGCCTAGTTGACATTACCCTTCCAAGGTGCCCTGTGATCGACCAGGGGGAACTGAGGGCCCTTTTCTACTATGACGCTATCGGCAGCTACTGCAGCACAAGTTCAATCCCCAGCCAGGGAACTGACCCATATGGCGCAGCAGACCTCTCTGGTCTTGCCCGCTGCTCCCCTCAGCAGTGTATTTCAGCAGATCCGCCTGTTCTGCTCCCCACTCTGTCTCTGGTGAATCTATCACCCCCTGCACCTCTGGCTTACACCCCAGCTCTTGTATGCATAAATACATAAAATAAACCTTTTAAAAAAAAATAACTGACCCTCTCTGGTCGTGCAAGCCCCCTCCAATCTTCTCGAAAACCCAGGTTCCAGCCCTTCCTTGGCCCAGGATATATATTCTCATTTCACCCCATTTATAGGATCCACAGCTGGGTGGCCTCACCACATGTATACAATTTAATTTGGATTTTCTTCTACTCAGATATTACCGTGGTTGCTCAACCAGGAGAACTCCAGGAGGGAAACTTCCTCTCCCCTCCCCCTTTCGCTTCCCTCACAGCAAAGCTTGGCCCAGGGCTGTGCCCATCATCCCATTCAGTTCTCACTGCAGTCCCCCGTGGGGGAGGGGCTGGAGGGCAAGCAAGGCCCAGGAAGTCGCTCAAAGTCAAGCCCAGCGTGAACACGAGGCCTCGTACCACAGTCCTGAGTCTAGGTGAGTCATTTGGCCTCTCTGGGCCTTGGTTTCTTCATCTGCAAATTGGAAATAACAGTAATAACACCCACCTGGAAAAGCGAACTGAAGAAAAGAGACGATGTGCGGAAGCTCTTGAGCTGAACGGAAGCGCTGGCCACGGGCCGGGTGAGGAGGCTCAAAAGCGGCTGCTCGGCGCAGCCCCCTTAAAGACAGAAGGTTCCCTGGAACCGCCCCTTCGCTGGGGATTACCCTGTTGCAGAGCCAAGTGCTCACCTTGACACAGGTGCAACGACTCTGCTGCTGAACTTCGAGTCAATCAACGAGTTTCTCTCTTTTAAGAATGCTTTGTTTCTTTTTTGTTGTTAAAGATTTTGTTTAATTTTGCATAGAAGAACTGAGGTGGGGGGGGGGAAAGGATAAGGGCACAAAATGGAAGAGAGGAGAATACAGGGGACCATGGAGATGGATCGCGGGTGAATTGGTGGTGGGCTGCCCAAGGGGAATACAAAATGTAAAAGACATAAATAACAATAAAAAAAAAAAAAAAAAAAAAAAAAAAAAAAAAAAAAAAAAAAAAAAAAAAAAAAAAAAAGCAGGATCCAAGACAAAAAAAAAAAAAAAGAACTGAGGTATAGGACAGAGGTGCAGGGGAGTGAGAGGATTCACCAGAGACAGAGTGGGGAGCACAACAGGCAGATCTACTGAGATACGCTGCTGAGGGGAGCAGCAGGCGGGACCAGAGAGGTCTGCTGCGCCATGTGGGAAGCTCCCTGGCCGGGGATTGAACTCAGGACTTAGAGGTGATAACGCTGAGACTTAACTCCTAGGCCACCAGGGCGGCCCAAGAGTATCTTGTTTCTCTTCATAGGTCAATCAAGCTCATGTCAAAAAAACAAAAACAAAAAACAAGGCCTGTAACATGTATATTTTTCCTGAATTAGCCTTTGTGCTAAAAGGGGGCTGCTGGGAGCTGAGGAGCAGTAGATGCCTCAGAGGTGGGCAATGTTTCAGGTTCTGCATCACCTGTGGCTTTTAGTGAGGTCCTGAGCACAAGTTACTCCCTGCTAAATGCCTCTGGTTGATAAGCACACACTTTTTCCTGCTGCTGCCCCAACAAAGAATGTGCCTTGGGGGTTGGAGACCCCTCACACAGGCAGCACAGTAAAAAGCATGCATTCTTAATCTTCCAAGCTTCATTCATCTATTTATTCTATAACCAAATATATACATATATTAAGTTAATTACATACATTTGTGCCTGTCCCCAATTCCAGACACTGTCTAGATTCTGGGAACAGATTTGACTTGACATCGCAGAACCCTGGCTGTTGAACGGGGCAACAGAAGAAAGCAAGCAAGACAATAATGTCAGAGTATTGTTACTAAGGTTAAAAACTAAGCTTTCCCCGGTGCCTCCCTGGTGGCGCAACGGGTTAAGTCTCAGCACTATGAAGCTGTCTGCAGCCACTGCGGCACGAGTTCGATACCCGGCCAGGGAGCTTCCCACATGGCGCAGCAGACCTCTCCTGCCTCACACATTGCTCCCCTCAGCAGTATAATTCAGTAGATCCGCCTGTTCTGCTCCCCACTCTTTCTCTGGTGAATCCCCTTACTACAGGGCAGGGAGAGGGGCACCCCCAGAACCCCCAAACCTGCCCACTCTAAATAGGTTCTGCCATCCACCCCACCAAGATAAAACATATAAGACCTTAAGTGGAAAAGAAACTTTAATACAATTAGTGTAATAATACAGAAAAGACAAAGAATATAGTTTCTAAGCTAAGCACCCAAAATTACCCATCATCTCATGGGCAAAAGTCCAACCAAATGGGATTGGCCCAAGGCAAGGCCCGAAAGCCTGCTATGAGTCTAAAGCACCTTTCGGCAGGGACCCATAGAAAAGGGTCAGAGGCAGTCAGACAAGTCTGTGAGAAAAAAAAGCAAAAGCAAAATCAAGATCCACGTTGCCAGCGTTAACCTCCCCACGGGTCTCACACCCATGTCTGTCTCAATCAGTCCAGGCCAGTGCAGCTTCTTCACATGTTTCTCTGCTCCTTGTGCCTCTTCCGGCCTCCATCCTTCTTCCTTCCTTCCTTCCTCTCTCTCTTCAGTGTTTTTCCTTCTCTCTTCCCCAGCTTCTTATCTCTCCTGCTCAGCTCCACCCTTCCTTGGGTGGGCAGGGAACCTGGATCACACCCTTCTTCCTGAGGACCACCCTGTTAAACACACACACACACACACACACACACACACACACACACACACACACCCATCCTGCCCCACACCTCTGACATGCACCCCAGCTTTTATATGCATAAATAAATAAATCTTAAAACAAAAACAAAAAACTAAGCCCCCATTCCCTGTCCAGCAGCCAAGTTTGGGAGGCTTGGCTACATAAGGGAATAGATAAGGTTGCTATGGGAACTGGGTCATCGACCATCACTTGGCTGAATGCTGAAGCAGGGCCAGGACACATTCTGTGGTAGGTCCTAGGCCAAGACCAGACGTTCCAGTAGGTAACAGGTTCTAAAAGAGCCTTA
This sequence comes from Scalopus aquaticus, assembly GCA_004024925.1. Classification (NCBI taxonomy): domain Eukaryota; kingdom Metazoa; phylum Chordata; class Mammalia; order Eulipotyphla; family Talpidae; genus Scalopus; species Scalopus aquaticus. The sequence goes on from PVIJ01019043.1 coordinate 17,663, forward strand.
AGCCTTCCTGGGGCCCACACAATCTCCCCAGTCTCACCTGCTACTCCTCTCAGTGTTACAGGGCAGCCCCGATATAAATGGGGTGCCTCTATGTGGGTTCTCACCCATGCGCTTAAAAGGAACTTATAAGACTCACCTGCAGACACACACAATAAAATTAATAAAAGGTTTTTTTAAAAAGATTTTTATTTTATTTTATTTTTGCATACAAGCTGGGGTGTAGGCCAGAGGTGTGGGGTGGTGAGAGGGTTCCCCAGAGACAGAGCGGGGAGCAGAACAGGAAGATCCACTGAAATACACTGCTGAGGGGAGCAGTGGGCGAGGCAGGAGAGATCTGCTGCGCCATGTGGGAATATCCCTGGCCAGGCATTGAACTCGCAGCCATGCTGCCGACAGCTCCACAGTGCTGTGCTTAACCCTTTGCGCCACCAGGGAGCCCCTAAAGATTTTTTTTATTTATGCATACAAGCTGGGGTACAGGCCAGAGGTGTGGGGTGGTGAGAAGGTTCACCAGAGACAGTGTGGGGAGCAGAACAGGCAGATCGACCAAAATACACTGCTGAGGGGAGCAGCAGGCAAGGCAGGAGAGGTCTGCCTCGCCATGTGGGAATCTTCCCGGCCGGGCGTCAAACTCGCGTCGCCGCTGCCGACAGCTCCACAGTGCAGCGCTTAACGGCTGCGCCACCAGGGAGGCCCTAATAAAAGGTTTATTTACAAAAAGGAAAGGGAAGAAGATAAAGAATAAATTGGTGAATGCGTCCTGCCAGTTCTGCTGAGCTGGAATCTCCATGGCGCACTCAAAAACCTGGTGATCAACAACCAAGAGCAAGAGCTCGCCCAAAGCTCACGTGTCTGGTTAAAATACCGAAACACCTGTTGCTTAACTCCACCCTCAGTTCCCAGCATCCTTCCTCGGTGATGACGGCATTATGGGAGTCGTAGCCCTAGGTGTCTTGGATCTCTCTGGCTTGAGATGGGGTTGGGGTCCTGGGACACTCCCCTTTCATGAGGACCCCCTCTTGCATCAGCAGTGTACTCAAGAAATCCACTTTTAGGGCCTCCCTGGTGGTGCAGTGGTTAAGCGCTGCTCTGTGGAGCTGTCAGCAGCAGTGGCATGAGTTCGACGCCCAGACGGGGAGAATCCCACATGGCGCTGCAGACCTCTCCTGCCTCGCCCGCTGCTCCCCTCAGCAGTGTATTTCCATTGATCTGCCTGTTCGCTCCCTGCTCTGTCTTTGGTGAGCCCTCTCGCCGCCCCGCACCTCTGGCCTGACCCCAGCTTGTATGCATAAATAAATAAATCCTTTAAAACAATTAAAAAAAAAAGAAAAAAGAAAAGTCTCTCCAAGATGGAGAAGGAAGAGCTAAGCCAGGTCCCCTCTGGGTGGCACTGGAGACAGAATACCTGGCAACCCAGCAGAGGAAACAGCCTGAACAAAGAGCTGGAGGTGGGCCTGGCCAGGTCACCGAAGGCAGATCCAGAGGACTAAGGCTCAGGGTTCAAGAGGGCTCTGTGGCATCTGGTGAGGAGTTTGACATGGAAGACTGCACTAAGGAACTGGAAAATTCACATGACAAAAAGCTCACATTTTGTTGTGTCTAGTTCAATGATATTTAGTTCATTCTCAAGGCTGTGCAACCATTTTCTAGAATGATCAGAATCACCAGAATCATCCCCAAAGGAAAACCCCACCCTTGAACCCATCATTACTTTCTCCCCCCAGCCCCGCCCGGCCCCCACCCCCCCCAGGGCCCCAGCCTCTGGCTGCTACTGACCTGCTTTCTGTCTTCATAGATTTGCCTGTTTTAGTCATTTCACTCTATGGCCTCTCCCGACATGCTTCTTTCACTTAGCTGAGGTTTTCTGGGTTCATCCACTTTGTAGCTTTTATCAGTATATTGAAGCCTTTGAAAGGGCTTGTGTCACTTATCTGATTTGCATTTTACAGTCACTGGAGGCCTTGGAGAGAATGGGGGGAGGCAGAGTGGACGGGCAGATCTGTTGGGGGCTGCCCTGGTCGCTGAGAGAGGACGGGAGATGTGGAAAAATGGCTGCAGTAGGAAATGGAAAGAAGGGGCCATGTGTGAAATATTCCATAGGTTAAGGCTGACCGGGCTTGCTGATAAATGGGGAGCAAGGAAGAGTGAACCTAGTCCCAGGCGATTCTGGGCAGGGGACAAGGTGTGTTTTTTTGGGGGCGGGGGGGAATCAAGGATGCAGAATTGGATACGTTAAGCTTGTTAGAGATGTTAATTCAGGAGGGGAAAGGTGAATGAGAGACTTATGGGGAAGTTAGAGCTTGAAATTAAAATCGCAGTGTCCTCAACTGTTAAGAATGTGCGTTAAATTACAGGCGTTATAACAAAGCAACCCCACCCCAGGGTGACGAGAGTCAGAGGTCTCTTCGCAGCTTCCAGCTAAAGTAGAATATTCTGCATTTGAATGAGTACTCAGCATTGACAAAGGCAGAAGCCTGCTTTCTCCAGGCCGTATTCAGAGTCAGCCACCTCAATTAATAGACCTCTTTACATTTCTATCGCTGCTCCAGTCAGTCCCCACCAACACCCCCCATTCTCATTCAGGGCGAGGAGTGAAAGGATTCTCGCTGGTCAATAAGAAAACCAAGTGGGATCAGGGTTTTGGCTCACGCTGAAAATGAATGCTTTGTTCCAGGTCACTTACATTGAAGAGAGCATATGTTTTTTTTTTTAACTTTTGTCTCCGTTGAAGGGAAACATATTCATAACATATTTCCACATTGCTAGGCTTTCAAGTGATTTAACCATCCCTGGGAAAATCCACGCTCTGAATGTGGGGAGTGTAGGCGATGGCTCAAAGAAGACTGGGAGGAGCCCTAAATCCAGGCGGAACACCTGACTATCAGTCCACTTCTGCTCCAACAGCAGCGATGGGTCCTGCCCCTGCCTTTGAGCGAGCAAGAGTGGGGGGCGCAAAGATGTGCCCCTCCAATAGATTGCTCTTCGTTTTTTTTCCCCAAAGATTTATTTATTTATGCATACAAGAGCTGGGGTGCAGGCCTGAAGTGTGGGGGTGGGTGAGAGGATTGTCCAGAGACAGAGTGGGGAGCAGAACAGCCAGACTGACTGAAGTACACCGCTGAGGGGAGCAGCGGGCAAGGCAGGAGAGGTCTGCTGTGCCATGTGGGGAGCTCCTTGGGTGGGGATCGAACTCTTGCTGCAGTGGCTGCTGATAGCTTCCCAGTGCTGAGACTTAACCCCCTGCGCCACCAGGGAGGCCCTGCCCTCCCTTTGTTTATTTCAGTCACCATAAAACACAGGGGCAGGAGCTCAGGCAAGTGAGGGAATTGTACTTGAACTCTGCTAAAAAAGAAACAGAGGTTCAAAATGGAGTCACTTGTGCCAAGCCCACATTTCCAAATCAAGACTTAATACCTAGTAGGATTGTAATTTCACCTCCTTCCGGGAATGTAAACCTGACTGATGGAGGCTAAGGGCAGAAACTTAGGTTGGAAGTGTCACAAGACCAGAAACTGCAGATGGGGGTGGAAATGATTAACATAGTTGTTAATCCAGCTATAATAATGAGAAGTCCCTAGGCTCAGACTGCTATAGAGAAAGCAGACAGAGGTGGGGATGTGGCGATGGGGGTTATTGTAGAGAATCAGGGGTCCTTACAGATCAACCTAGTCACGCCCTGGAAGTAATTACTCTTAAGAGTAGCTAACAGTTCCACAAAGGCATGAACCCCTCCCCACAAGAACACTGGGTCAGCACCATTTCTGCCCTGGCAAGAGGCAGCACTGGTGGCCTCGTGTGACTGCTGGTCTTTCTTTTCACAAACCTTTTCCTTTGCAAAGCAGTGAGGCAGCCCTCCTGCTCAATGTGACTGCACAGGTACCTTTTCCTTTCGTTTTCCTAATGAACCTGTCCTAAAATGTAACCTTCTCCTGCCTGTGTCTGTGCAAATGTTTTTTTTTTTTTAATTTATTTATCATACAAGCTGGGGTGTAGGCGGATGAGAGGAGTCACCAGAGACAGAGTGGGGAGCAGTACAGGCAGATCTACTAAAATACACTGCTGAAGGGAGCAGCTGGCGAGACAGGAGGGTCTGAGGAGGTCTGCTGCGCCATGTGGGAAGCTCCCTGGCCGGGGATTGAACTCATGTTGCAGTGGCTCCGGATAGCCTCATAATGCTGAGACTTAACCTGTTGCACCACCAGGGAGGCCCTCCTCTGGCTACTTTCTATAGTGCTCTTCTTTCTCTATAGCACCCTGAGCCTAAGGACTTTTTATTGCCATAGCTGGATTAACAACTGTGTTAATTATTTCCACCTCCACCTCCGCCTTTTGGTCTTGTGATGCCTCCACCCTAAAGTTTTCCTCTTAGCCTCCATTGAGGTCTGTGTCTTGTGGCCCTTGCTGCACCAAATGAATGCCCGCCATGGCCAGGCCCTGACCTATGTGTCTGGGATTCAGCAGAGCGCAAGGCCCAGCTCCCATAGGGCTTAAATAGACAAGTGGAAAGAATCCAATGAACACCCCAAATAGTTTAATAAGTAAAATAGACATACTCCAGATAGTGAACAGTTTTCTGGGAGACAACGAATGAAAACCCCCAGGGAAAGCTTTTGTGGGCATAGAAGGGGGTTGTAGTTTCCACTAGGGAGCTGCAGGGAAGGAAAAGTAACTTTCTCTCTGTCCTTCTAGGTTCTTGACTGAGACACTCCCAATACGTAAAAGACAGATCAACAGGAGAAAAACAAAGAAGTGTCATAACTTCAGTATACGAGAGAGATCCAAGAAAACTTGAGTGACTCCCTGAGATGGCCTAAGCCACTGCTTTAAATACCATCTGTTAAAGAGAAAAACAATGTTGGGGGGGGGCAGGCGGGGCCACTGGGCGGTTACCAGGAAAACACAGTGAGTGAAGTTAAGGGTATTGTGCAGATTTAAGACGCTGCTTTCTTCACAGGTCAGTTTCTGGAGACTTGGCCATCCTCTACTTCCAGGTGGAGAGGGAAGCAGAGAGAAAGAGTTCCCTTATTAATGTTAATATTTCATAAAAAAGTAACTTTTGTTGGTTTTCAGAGATTTTCCTATGACTGCGGTTTCTTAAAAATAACCTAATCAGGGGCCTCCCCGGTGGCGCAGTGGTTAAGCGCTGCGCTGTGGAGCTGTCGGCAGCGGTGGCGCGAGTTCGACGCCCGGCCGGGGAGAATCCCACATGGTGCGGCAGACCTCTCCTGCCTCGCCCGCTGCTCCCCTCAGCAGTGTACTTCAGTCGATCCACCTGTTCTGCTCCCCACTCTGTCTCTGGTGAACCCTCTCGCCGCCCCACGCCTCTGGCCTGTACCCCAGCTTAAAAAAAAAAAAAATAACCTAATCAAGGGCCTCCCTGGTGGTGCAACAGGTTATCCCAGCGCTGTGGAACTGTCAGCGGCTGTGGCACCAGTTTGATGCCCGGACGGGGAGATTCCATGGCGCAGCAGACCTCTCCTGCCTCTCCCGCTGCTCCCCTCAGCAGTGCATTTTGGCCAATCTGCCTGTTCTATTCCCCACTGTCTCTGGTGAACCCTCTCACTGCCTCACACCTCTGGCCTGCACCCCAGCTTGTAGGCAAAAATAAAATAAATCTTTAAAAAAAAATAACCCAATCAAAATAATCAACATGCCAAAGAGGCATATTTTGTGTGGTATATTCTGTTCTCCCTTCAGTGGCCAGAAAAACTTTGCTGGGATAACAGCTGAACAAATCCCAAGGAGACTGCTACAGCAAACTTCACTGTTGTCTTATTGCCAGAGCCACCTCAACTTCAGCACCCACCACCCTATCAGTCAGCAGCCATCAACATGGAGGCAAGACCCTCCTCCACCAGCAAGAAGACTGAGACTTTGCAGAAGTTCAGGTAATGGTCAGCATTTTCAGCAAACCTGTATTTTACCATCTATGTACAGTACAGCATAAACATAACTCTCTGCACTGGGAAACCAAAACACGTTGATTTGCTTTAGTGAGATATTTGCCTTCAGGAGGTGGTCTGGAACTGAATCACCAATTATCACTGAGGTGTGTCTGTAATTAATGACACCGGCAAGAATTACCCATGAATCTAAAATCACTCTTGGGGAAGAACATTCAAAACAGGGTAGTCACACAGTTCTAAAGATATCCACAGTTTACTTATAAAGTGCAAAGGGTAAAAGAACTTTAGAGTGAAGCAATCTAGTAAATGCTGCCTTAACTGAGCAGTTCCATTTAAAATCACCACTGACGGGATGACGCACTAATGCCTCCTAAACTGTGTACCCTTCTTTGTAGCATTCTTTTCAAAAACATTTAATCTGAATATAATCATGTGAAAATTGGGCAAATTAAAATTAAGAGACAGGACCTCCCTGAGGGGGCAGTGGTTAACAGCTGTGCTGTGTAGCTGTTGGCAGCCGTGACACGAGTTCGACGCCTGGCTGGGGACATTCCCACATGGCGCAGCAGACCTCTCCTGCCTCGCCTGCTGCTCCCCTCAGCAGTGTGTTTCTGTCAATCTGCCTGTTCTGCTCCCCACTGTCTCTGAACCCTCTTGCCGCCCCACACCTCTGGTCTGTACCCCAGCTTGTATGCATAAACAAATCAATCTTAAAAAAAAAAAATTGAGACAGTTAGCAAAGTAACTGATCTAAATTTTCAGAAATGCAGTTTTGAAGGGAACTGTTTTAAAGATGAAAGAAACATGAAAACTAAATGCAATGGATGATCCTTGAACTGATCTTAGGGAGCAGGGGTGGGGAAGTCCAGCTATAAAAGAAATTTATGGGCCAACTGTGACGATCTGAATAAGCATTTCATCACCCTAGATCACACCCAGTGTTAACATCAACACCCTGAACTTGGCAACTGCTTCAGTTATGTGAAAGAATGGTCTTATTTTTATTTGTTTATTTTTTACAAGCTGGGGTACAGGCCAGAGGCGTGGGGCGGCGAGAGGGCTCACCAGAGACA
>PVIJ01019044.1:0-24638 GCA_004024925.1 Scalopus aquaticus
CCGATGGTCAAAATTTGCTGGTTAATTAGTCATTTTTAAGCACAGTATTTGCCTAAATTGAACTTGCTCTCTTTGTACAAAGTATTTTTTTTCTCTCATCATTAATATTTTGAGTTGCTACCTGAATGTGATTTTCTTTTGAGAAGTTTTCAGTAATAATCCATCTGATTCAAACTCACTCAAGTGCTTACTACCTCCTTACTACCTCAAAGTATAAAAATATATACTTTATTGTATATATTTAAGAGTGTTTTCCTAAATTTTAAAAGACCTTTGTATTTTTTCCTTTTAGTACCATTGTTGATAGATTCTTACTGACAACTTGTCCATGTGTTTATCTGTTGACACAAAATTTCTTGCATTGCTGGTGTTTGGTCCACCCAAATTTCTCCTTTTTTGTGTTTAAGGAAATTCTAATCCCTGGGGCCTCCCTGGTGGCGCAGCAGTTAAGCACTGCAATGTGGGGCGGTTGGCAGCAGCAATGCATGTTCAACTCCTGGCCCAGGGAGAATCCCACATGGCGCGGCAGACCTCTCCTGCCTTGCCCAGTGCTCCCCTCAGCAGTGTATTTCTGTTGATCTACCTGTTCTGCTCCCCACTCTGTCTCTGGTGAGCCCTTTCGCCACCCCACACCTCTGGCCTGTACCCCAGCTTGTATGCATAAATAAATAAATCTTTAAAAAAATTTTAATCTCTGAGTGAATAAGATCTTTCTTCCATCTATTTCCATTAGACTGCAGGAACTGGGATTTTGAGTAAATGAACCAGCTGTATATACTTTGCCTTTATTCAGATAAATATGATCAAATTGCAAGGTTGATGTGGTGACTGTGTAAGTGTCCTTCAGTGAAGCAGTTTAGTTTGAACTAATGAAAGATTAGTAAAATGACCATCTAATAATAATCCCTTGCCTGTCTTTTGAGGAGGGGAATAGCATTAATGCATGTGGGGTTTTGAAACATATGTGGTAGAAGATTGAAGTTGCATTTTGACTGAACCTGTCATTTCCTAAAACTTTATATAATTTATTGACTGGATGAAATCAATAATATGAGAGCAGAAGGCAAGAGATGCTTCTTGCCTTGGACATGTAATTATGAACGTTGGCCTCACATTGTCTCTTCACTCCTTGCCTTGATATTAGTGACACAATATCAGTAAACCAGAGTTGCTCCAAAATAAATGAGAGTAGTTCCTACATCTTATATCCTAATATTATTAAATCAGGATTAAATAAAATAAATTATGGATGTCACTTAGTACAATAGGTTTTAATAAACACCACAGTTATTATTCCTTGTTCTTATCTTTTGGTCTTATCTTGTCATCTCTAGAAGGTTAGGGTAGTGTTGCTCAGACTTTCAGTTTGGATTATAATCCCAAGAAAGGTTTCTAGCTCCAATCCCCGACTGTCTGATTCAGTAGGTATGAGATAGGTTTAAGAATTTGTATTTTTAACAAGTTTCCAGGTGACACTGATACTTCTGGCCAGGGACCATACTTTGAGATCTTGGTTAGGGCATTGTAAAGACAGGTGTTATATTGAAGGAGTAAATTGTATAGCCATTTCTTTTTAAATACCTGTGTGAATAATAATTACGTCATTTCTTGGGCAAATTTGTTACCATCTTGATCCATTTTCTCCACTCTGAATCTGAAATTCTTTTGGATAGTTGCAGCACTGTAAAGCTAGATTTACCCAGTTATTTTAGAGCTAGAATAACTTAATTTCTGAGGATTTTGATAGCATTTATATATTCATATAGTGACTTAATTTTAGTCAAAGTTTATTACAGTTTTCCTTCAATATGGATTCTCTTATGTTTCTGATGGGTCTAGTTAATTTGAACTTATTATTTCCTTCAGAATTAAAAAAAAAGATAGTATTTTAAATAGCTTGAATTTCTTTTTTAGCTTCCTTGTGAAAGGTCTACAAAACTTGAATTTCTTTTTTAGCTTCCTTGTGAAAGGTCTGCAAAGACTATGGTTTTAATCGCATATTCACCAGATGCTTAAAACAACAGGGATTCTCTACCAAGTGTTGCTATGATCTGCTCATGATCTGCTGTCATCTGTGAGAATGAACTTTTTTTTAAGACATGTAACTTTCTTGATGTGTGCAAGATAGGGACACTGAATTTATGGTGTTGACACACTTAATTTTTTAGTACTCTGCACAAAGCCATTGAACTCCCATTAATTAGCCTTTTGATAAAATTTCTAGTTAATGCCAAAAAAAAAAATGTGTCCTTGGACTCTAGCTGCTGCTTCTGAAGTAATATGAATGCCCTGAGATCTCATTAGAGATAGCAAGCATATCCACTTTTCTTTTGATTTTAATTAGGATTTTTTATAATATACAGTAGTATCCAGGATATCTCTCCTACCCCCTGCCGCCAAGCCATTGGTGCTTAAAACTGGTGGTAGTAAATGAAACTTACAGCCACTTCTGATCAGCAAACTCCAGCTCTGGAAATGCCTTTCCATATGTGCTTGGGATATTCATATTTGAGTCTTCACAAAACTTCTTTAAAAAAAATTCTTATCATTGAGATTGTTTCAGATAGATTGTGAGTAGTCATTGCCTGCCACTTTGCACACCTGTTGTATATTATTTATCATTGAGCATAAATCGGAGGGACTTCAACTGTAATACCAGAGATACAGACACATCAGTGAGCAGGAGGCAGTGAGCCAGTCTTCCTGGAGTGCAGGTGCATGCTCGGTGCTTGAATTTCCTCACTCTTGAGGATTTTAAGGTTCCGCAGACAATATGTGGTACCAGGAACTCTGAATCATTAATTTTTTAAAAAAGACTTACTTATTTATGCATATGAGAACTGTGGTGTAGGCCAGAGGTGTGGGGGGTGAGAGGATTCACCAGAGACAGAGTGGGGAGCAGAACAGGCAGGTCTACTGAAATACACCGCTGAGAGGAGCAGTGGGTGAGACCGGAGAGGTCTGCTGCACCATGTGGGTTATCTCCCTGGCTGGGGATTGAACTCACGTTGCAGTGGCTAATAGTTTGATAGTGTTGTGTGTTAACCCCTGTGCCACCAGGGAAGCCTTCTGAATCTCTAATTTAAGGTTTTATTCCCCTTAATGCTATCTTTATATGAGCGGAAACTAGGCATGAGCTTAACTTGTATTTTAATAAAATTGATAGAAGTTTAATTTAGCCATTCTTGGTGAAATGTATCCTATTTTATTCATTTTTTGCACATAGAAAAATATGTCATAATTTGTGAAGTGACTTTTTCTCTGGTAATTTACCAGTTTCCTAAGTGTATTCACTGTCTAGCAGATCAGATTTTAGGTGGTAGCAATTTGTAAACAATACTCTTTTCTTCAAAGAAAAAAAGCACAATCTGTAGGGATTTGCCTAAGTGAGGTTTTTTTTTTCCCCCTGGCAATTTTGATGTTGTTTAATCAGATTTGTGTTTTATTATAAGTACTAATTTGGCCAGTTATTGAGATTGTATTTCCCCCTCCTCCCCTTTCTTTTTTAACAGCTATGTGTAAAAATGTAAGAAGTGTTTAATTTTCTCAGCATATTCTCTCCATTTGCTGTTATGCCACATTAGTGTTACTGTCTATGAGGTCTCTCTAGGTGAACAATTTTGTTGTTTGGTGGTTTCCAGCTTCTGGGTCATTGATATGTTCCAGCATTTCTTAAGATTTCTGAGATAAAATGATGAGGATTATGGGCATCACATCAGATGATCTAGGTTGGGCTGCCTTAGAACCCATAAAATCCCAGTGTTTTCCTTCTAGACTATGACAGAAAGTTCCCTTGTTATTTTTCCTGTACTGTTCTTATTTACTTCTACCTTGTTTCTCTCTTACTTTCTGAATTTTTTGGCTGTTCATACTTTTATGTTTGAAATGTATTATGTCGTGTCCATGATGATTACTCAGAGGTGAGCTTGTAGGGTTGTTTTTTAACCTCTTTTGTCTGTATTTATTGGCATGTCCTTATTTTTGGAATTCAGATGTATTTCCTAGAGATAGTATTGAGTTTTGTTTTATGATCCAGTTACTCTCTCCTTTTGATTGGTGCAGGCCAGTTGCCTTAAGGGTGATCTTTGGTATATGAGAACTTATTACTGCCATTTTGCCTTTACTTTATTCATTGTATTTGTTTCTATGTTCAATTTTTGTGGACTTTATTTTCTTTGATATGTAGGAGATACTTTGATATGTAGGAGAACTCACACATTTTTTTTTGTAAATGAGGTCTAATGTTTTCACACCCTTTACATTTCTGTTTATTTGAGAAGGATGTTATTTCTCATATTTAGATGAAAGTCTTGCAGGATATAGTATCTTGGCTGGCAGTTTTTATCATTGGGTGTTTTAAATATGTCATTCAGTTCATTGAAGAGTTTCTGTCTCACAATCTAACGAAAACCTGATGGGAGTAGAAAATCTGTTTTGTTTCTCTTGCCACTGTCAGTATTCTCTCTTTTTTAAAATTTTTTTTGTCTTGGACTCTTAGTAGTTTCACTAATATGTGTCTTGGTATTCACTAGCCGGATGGTACATTAACTTTAAAGGCTTATATATTTTCTTCTTCACATTTAGGAAGTTGCCCTCTATCATTTCTTTGAATAAATTCTCTCTTCCCTTCTCTCCTCCCCTTCAGGGATTGTCATTATCCTTATTTTGCCTTTTCTGATGAAACTGGAACTGGGTCATTTTCAAGTGTGTCTTCCTTTTTTTACTTGTTATTTTTCTCTTCCTAATTGTGTACTTTGTGTTTTCCTATCATTGAAGTCACTGCCTTGATTCTCCATTTGGCCCATTCTGCTTGTTGTAGGTTTTCTTTTTGTGCTTTCTTATCCATATTTTACATCCTGAATCACTTATTTAAATATAAAGTTTCTATTTTCTATTCATTTTATTCATCAGGCCATTCATTTATTTTTCTGAATTTTGTGGTATTTCTTTGATTAGTTTCATTTCACTTGCCATTTTGCATTTTATTTCAATGCAACTTTGAATTCTCTATCTGATATGGAAATAATAACTTCTATGTCTCGGTGGTTGGATTCTGGAGACTTGTTTTCTCCTTGTGATGTCATAATCCCTTGAAGTCTCAAGGTATTATGTTTTATATATTTTGTTGTCTGCCCAATTTGCTGTTTTAGGTTTCCCTATTATTAAAAAAAATCTGTAGGAGTAATTTGCAGACTCAAATGTCTTTACTTTTCCAGAAAGCGGCACTGGCTTTCATTAAATTTTTGTTGTTTGGATTTTGCTGACTTCTGTAGATGGGAACACCTGTTTTTGCAGTTGTTGAGTCACAGAGAGTGGGTAGGAGTGGGTAGGAGTGGTGAGGGCTTCAGTTTTCTGTGAAAAAAGATTATGGTGCTTTGACATATGTGGAGGTGTGAATCTATTCCCCTAATTCATATATTATGTTATAAACTATTTAAATTAATAAAATCACTACTTTCTAAACTGAATTTTGAAATATTTGCATTGAATTTTTGTATTAAAGTGACTTATGGATGGGAGAAAAATTCAACTTGTAATTTATTTCTACTACCTGCCAAATATAGGAGAGAGTTGACACACAATTAGTATTTATTCTTTGCTTTGTTTTTAAAAAAAGAATCACAACTGTTAATGCTAATGAAATTAGTTATTTTTAAAACAAATCTGCCTAATTTAATCAGCATTATCCTGCATAATAAAGATAATTTAGGCTAATGTCAAGAACACTGTTATCTCTCCATTGTAAAAAGTACTAATGAGTGAAGAAAAAAAGAAATGAAAAATATTCAAAATGTTTCACCTCTACTTTTGTGTAAATATTTAAAATTGACACTTTTTCTTTTTGTTTGCAAATGAAACTGAAATGTATTTTGTAATGTAACAAACTACATTACATTTACAAAATAAATTTATTGTGCTTTGAACTTTTTCTGATATTTGTGGTTGTCAGAATTAATGTTGACTTTTTATTATGTTTCATTGTAAACTGAACTTTAAGTGAATTTAAATAGTAGGTTTGATGCATCTTAATTTGAAAATAAATCATTTTCAAGTAGCAACTCTCAATTCTTTTGAAATATTACCTTGGCCTTAAATGCCAGAGATGACCATTTGCTTATTTAATTGCATCACCTCTAGTTCTAATATTGTGTTGAAATACTATCTGCTTAACTCTTTCCTAATATGGATTATTTGATGCCATAGCCTAGTTTTCTTTTTCATGCCTTTATTTTTGCACATTATTTGCAACTTTTACAACTAAGGAAGTTATCCTTCAGGTTTCTATTTTAGAATGGGAAGTTTTCCAAATATATAATAAAGTATTATAGTTTATGAGGTTTGATTCCCAAGAAATTTTAGTCATCAATGTTTCTATTGATGAGTCATTTTTTTCATGTTCATCAATGGAAGCATCGATGAATTGATTGGGGAGAGTATGTGAGTGTCTTCGTTCTTTGATAGTGTTACTTCATGAAAGATATAGGCTGATTTCTCCTGTGTTCCAGAGGGTACACCTCATACAAACTCCTGTAGTGAGCTCAGATAGTAGAATGGGGTTATGACTGGAGCCTTAAATGGGAGTTGTGCTTTCTTTTTTTGTAAACATTTGTGACTTGCTAGTTGCTTGGTGGGAGGAGGAATCGGGCAGATGGAGACAAGGTTTTTCAGGTCAGTGGACTAGGGCCTTACTTAGTTTCTTAGGTTCTCACAGGAATGACCTTTCTATCCAAAGAACTCAAGTCTGCCTTGGTAGACTTACAAAATGTAGACAAAAGTTCATTTGGGCAAGAGAGTAGAGTATGAACTTTTAACTTTTAAGTCTCTGTGATCCTGCGTGGTAGTGATTATGGTGCTGAGTTTCTGGACTGTGCAATCACATCAACAGTTTCCTGTCTCTTAGGTCTGTTGGTCAGGGATTAGGGAGAGTGGATGGGATGATATACAACTGACAGTGAACAGGACAGCTGTCTTTGTGGGACGAAAGTGGAAAGAATTACTTCAGTCATACTTTACTTGGTCACTAAAGTTCAGGTAACCTCATGACTAGTATTGTGAGTTTTGATGTTGTTACTTTTAAATATGTTTTAGAGTAAGATACTGAAAGACATGTTTGTGTTTAGGGGTGATACATGTATGTATGGTTTTGTCTTGTCTCCTATCCCCTACCTATGTTGTTGTACTATAGTTTAATTAAACTTTTTTTTAAAGATTTATTTATGCATATAAGAACTGGGGTCTCATAAGTGGGGGGTGGTGGTGGTGGTGGTGGTGAGAGGATTCACCAGAGACAGAGTGGGGAACAGAACAGAAGGATCTACTGAAAAACACAGCTGAGGGGAGCAGCAGTGAGACTAGAGATGTCTACTGCCATGTTGGTCAGCTCTTTGACTGGGATCGAATTCTTGCTGCAGGGGCTGGCTATAGCTTGATAGTGTTGGAACTTTAACCCCTGTGCCACCAGGGAGGCCCCAGCTTTTTTTTTTTTTTTAACTTAAACCCCAGCTCCCAGACTCCAGCATTTGTCAGAGGAGCTGTTCTTGAGGGATTGTGTCATTTACTCTTCACTAATGCAGCTCTTCCTAAATACATGTAACAAAATGATTGTCTAGCTAATTTGATCACAGATCAAAACATCATGTTGTTGAATACAATTATGATAACTTACTCACTTTCAGATAGGTATATGTTGGAATATTGGCAGAGTGGCAAGGTAGGGAGGGCATCTATCAGTGAATAACAGTTGCCCCTGTAATTTCAAGTTATAGAGCTGCAAGCTGAGAGGTTGTTTTGAGGTTGTACAGTGAGAGGTTGATTCTCATTGTACAGTGGAGGAAAAGGATACCTCACTTTGCCATTCTTAAACTTAGCCAGTAGAAAAAGTGATTACTAGATATTACTGTACTTGTTGTAGTTTATAATTCCTAGGTTTTAAATTTTCTTATCAGTCTGAATATATATAATTCTTAAAATGATAATGATGCACAGAATTAATCTTGCATGTATAGTATTTACAGTTTTTAATGGCAAACATGAGATTCTTGTTCTTTTAGTAAGTTAGTTTTTATTTTTATAGCTTGTATACTACTATTATGAAACTTCATTGATCTGAATATATTTTTTTACTATTGTTTAGCTTGCTCATCTAATAAAATAGTAGCTCAATATAAAGGAGATTTTAATGAATCATGATAGCAAGTAAGACTCAGAATAACCAAGAATTTAGTACTATCTCTATGTCATTAAAATACAGTCATCAGAAAGGTTACAAACTGACTTTATCTTTTTCATGTTATGTAATAATTAGTTATTATGAGATTGGTTTTGCTAATTTCCCATTATCTCTTGGAACAGAAACTATGTGTGTTTTCATAAAATTATAGTGAATGCCACTGTCTCCAATTTGGAGTCAAGCTATCTCTATGTGATCATCGAATTTGAGAATTATTTTACTCTGTTACTGCACAGTTCTACTTTTTATTAACATGTAAGAAGTAGTTAAATGTAGTTGTGACCGCATTGTTGGGTACAAATGCGTCACTGATACTTGGTAAATGGGGATGGAAGACGCAGAGGCTTACATTATATCTGATAAGTAGGTCAGCTAGTTATGGCTTTAATGTGAACATTTTCTTTGTGATTTTTGGTTGACATACTCAGGGCTATTAGTTGAACATAAATCTTATGTTAGGAATTTAATTAATTTGAAGGCTCGATGGGTGGTAGTGTGTCAATTTGAGGGCCAGACGATTAAATCCCAGCTTTGAAATGTAAGCATCTCGGCTGGGGACTGTCATGGGTGAATGTATATTGCTGAGATATCCAGGTGAAGCAGGATGTCTTTATTAGGTACCTATGACCAATAAATATTAACTTAAAGGATGCTGTTAGCTCTGTGGGGAGGTGACCTTTGACTACCCACAGGTAGAAGCTTATGATGGTGTTGGTCTCTTAGTTGTTCAGGTAGGAATGGGAATATCTTGCTCTCTCCTATATATTATTTGAAAAGGTACTGTTAAATTTTTATCTGATTAGGTTCCCTTCTTCTTGAGTAAATAACATACTGTGCCAATCTATGAAACTATGCTAATGTCTTGATTTCCATTTCCATTTAATGATTCTTATGGAAGACAACTATAATGAATTAAAATTTTATAAAAGTATGGATAAAGGGAACTTCTGAAACCGAAATATTTGGTCTCTTTTAACATGTTTTAAAAATTACATCACTGAGTGAAGGGGCCAAAAAAAAAAAAAGTAAATCTATGTCGATGTGTGTGATAGTAATTTTAGAAATTTACAAGTTGACCTATGGTAGGCGAAGTTATTTTTAAGATAGTGATACTAAATAATAATAGCGAATTACATATTATGAAACGACCTCACTTCCATTGTAACATCCATGAATTTCCAGCTACTTGATTTTTATTGGTAATTTTCAGAAGAATTGCGATGACTCTCGCATATGTACACATACCTTTCTCTTGTGTTTATTCTTGATTGGAGCTCTCCCCATCAAACCTCCCTGCCATTGCTCAGAGATGTATGTTACATGATGCTTCATTATTTTAGGGTTCAGAAGCATCATCATAACAGTACTGTGTTAGGAAGATTAATGAATGCTTCAAACAGAGTTCCCTGCCAGAAAAACTGTCAAGAGTATTTTCTCTTTTGTGTTTCTTGCTGGTGTGTTTTGATACTGTAGATGAAGTGATTCAGTTTCATCAGGCATATTCATTGAGGTCACTCATGTTCCTTAGGTAAAATGTGGTCTCAAAGGCATCTGTAAATTAACTTTTTCATTTTTTTCCATGTGCTTTGGACCTTCTTCAGGGCTAAAAATGTGTTGCATTTCTAATAAATTATAAATTTTCATTTTAAAATGAAGCAATTTTATACAGTTGAATTGCAAGGAACAGCTATGAGACCATAATAATAATCTTCACTGATATATTATGCCTCTATGTGAAGAAATTAACAGAGTTAGGAAGAGATTGCTCAAAGGCTTTGGAAATAAAATTATTTCTAAGCATGTGCGAGGTTGGAGAGTTCTTTGAGACTTCATACAGACAACTATTTTCCTGTATGAAGGCAAAATCTATAACATCTTCCCCCCCCCCCCGCCATTACAAAGTTCTTCTGATTAAGACTGAATGATAATATCTCTGGTATGGAATTGTTTTTATATTTTGCTTACCCTTAAATATGTTCAGAAAATTTAGCTGTTGGTATCAAAATTACATGAATTTGGTAAGGTGGGTTACTACCTTCGGTGAAACAAGAATGAACAGAATATGTATAAAAATTTGAAAATGATAATAATATGCAGATTCCCAGTGCTGCTGATATGTCAGATGCTTAGGAGAAAATAGTATCTTTGAAGCTTGATAGATTTGTTTTCTGATCTCAGATTCATTCCATATTATTTATGATTAAACTCTGGTCAAATTAATTGTGATGATTCCCAGTTTTCTTTTCAATGAAATATAAAAGCCGCTTTGTTTATATATGATGAGTTGGAATGATTAAGAGCACCTGCTAGGAAGTTTTGTGGTTATTGCAATGTTGATTTTTTTCTAGCAAGTCTTTTTTCCTTTTTTCTGTTTTCTTTTCCCTGCCTCATATTGGTGTGTAGAAATGATTCCTGTTTCAGTCTTCAAGAACCGTTGAAACAGTCTCAATTTTATAGAAGTACATTTTATCAGTCACCACGATATAATTTACTGGTTGCTAATAGTAAATATATGCTTTCTGTATTTTAAAAGTCAGCACCCCTTATCACTTTGTCACAAGTCTAGGCAGGCAAGTATCAGAACTAAATTAGTTTTCTATTGCTGCTGTAACAGATTACCACAAACTGGGTACTTCATTTATTAACTTACAGCTCTGTGGGATAGAAATCTGATGTGGATTTCATTGGGCTAAAAATCATGGTTGCATCAGAGTTGCATTCTTTTCTGGAGACTGGTGAAAAATGCATTTCTTCCACCATTTCTTGACCCACTACTGTCTTCATCTTTAAAGCCAGCTGTAGCCCTTCTCTACTCATTGCCATATGTCTTTGTGAGCTTGGTCTGGGAAGGTTCTCTCCTTTTCTAGTTTCATGTATTTAGGTTGAGCCAGCAGATATTTCAGGATAATTTTCCCCTTTTAAGGTCCTTAATCTTTGACACAGAAAGTTAACATCCACAAATTCTAGGCATTTGGACATAGACAATAATGGGTAATATTCTGCTGTAACAACATCTCCCCCCTTTTTGTGAGATGAGGAAAGTAAGTGGATTTACCGATAGTTGTCCAAGAAATAAGATATGAGCTCCTTTTGAATGTAGGTCTCTCTGATTCATAACTGTATGTATGCTCTTAATCACTTTGCTACATGCAATTTTGGACTTTCCTCTAATATTTTTACCCATTAAAGGGTCTTCCCTTGATCCAAGTGGTTTATAAATGTTTGTATATGATGTTTATGTAACAGATGTTCCGTTGGAGCATCCTGTGGTTTTAGCAAGAGGTACAAAAGTGGAAAATGTATAGTTAAGTTTAGAGTTCATTTATTATAGGTTTTATCCCAAATTCAATCTGTCTTTACCCATGGAGATCCAACAGTTGAATGGGTTAGAGAGAGATTAATAACTATTGAAAGTAAAATGAACTTTCAAATTAACTTATGTCATTTACAGCAGTGAAAACTTCATCTGTTAAAATATGGATTTGAATCACAGTCACAAATTCAAAAGCAGACATTTCCTTTATTTTTGAAGGCCACAGTAGAAATTTTTACACATGTTTTTATGTGAAGATCTTGTATTCTTTTGCTGTGTTACTATATGTGTTTTTGTAGAGTAGATTTTCTAAAATTACATATCCACCCCAATTTAACACAAAATTACTTTATTTCTGCACCTGGCACTTAAAATTTTGGTTTAAAAGAAAGCTGAGGAATTGTGTTATTGGCTTATTGCAAATTGCCAACTGTGATTTGCCACTGAAATTTAAACAGCATTTGTTCATGATACAGTCCAGATTTCATAATACTTTGTTTTCCTAAACTCCTGGAGATAATTTTTGAAACTAATATTGCATATATAATTTTGTCTATCACATGTTGCATTTAAAGACTCATTCTCTGTTATTTTCAATTTCCATTTAGAGTTTGTAGAAAGGACTTAATTTTTCAGAGAAAATATCATTATTAAAAAAGTTAATAAGAAAACTTAAAATTTCATTTGCTTCCAATTCAGCACCAAACTTTTACAATACAGCAACTTCAAAATATATACTAAGGCACAGAACTTATGAGAAGACTGATATTAAAATCAAATATCAAAATTCAAAATCCTTTTAAAGAGCTTGAAATGATTGTTATTATTTTGTCAGGGTTGTAAAAATATCTTGACTTTTAGTTTTATTTCCCAAATTGAGAATTCATAATTGGTTGTTGCTCGAGGAATAAACACTCTAGGTAAGGGCTGCAAATTTGTGGTCTCTGGGTCAAATTTAGCCCAGTACTTCCTTTGTAAATAAAGTTTTATTTACAGGGATATACTTGCCAGTCACTGGCATTAAACAGGCTTACTTTATTAATGTATGTGAAAACTTTTTGTATATGTCCTTTTCATTTTTCATAATTGTTAAGGAATTCTTTTCATGCTTGTGTTTCTTATTATAAGATTGGGTGACCCAACTTCTCATCCTACTTTTATTTCCATTTACCATGTAACCTCCCTCTGGATTTTTCATCAGCTTTTTAAATTTGATACCACTTCAGTGTGGTTGTATTATTCATTTGTAACATAGTTAGGTTTATTTGTTGTGTTCCATTTTAGATCAACATCTTCTACCTCATCTTGCCATTTTCATTGATTTTAGTCATTTGTATTTCAGTTTTAATAATTTGAATTTGAATTTGGCATTTGAGTCCTGGTTCTTTAAGTTAAAGTTACAGGAAGATATATTAAAAAGTGTCACTGTGCCACTATTGCTATTAACCATTCCCAATCTCTCTTTCCACCCTATACCCACTCACTGTAGGCAGTTCTCATTAATTTTCATCCTTCCTATATTTCTTGGGCACAATTTAGTAAATACAGGTATCGTTTTTAGTTGCTCTGTCTTTCTATATAAAAGATAATGTATTCCTTGATACGCACACACATACTCTCTACCATTCCGCTTCATCCTTTTAATATATCCTTTACAAACAGATTATATCCACCTACTTCCTTTGCCATTTGTTATATAGAACCTTTATTATTTTTCACCTCTAGAATTTTGGATATGAAGTATAAAACTTAGGAATGTAAAAATAAAGCATCAAAATTCAGGGAAAGGCTATTTTTGGTAAGACTTCCTTCCTCAAACTTAACATTCCTGTGTACAAAAATATTAATATTATCCTCTTTAGATTTAAATCAAATATGGTGTTATTTTTTGGAAATGATTTTAAAGGCAAATTTACCTTTTCTTTATAGCTGGTAGCAGTGTTTGATGAGCAAGATCCACATCATGGAGGGGATGGCACCAGTGCCAGTTCTACAGGCACCCAGAGTCCAGAGATATTTGGCAGTGAGCTTGGCACCAACAATGTTTCAGCCTTTCAGCCTTATCAAGTAACAAGTGAAATTGAGGTCACACCTTCAGTCCTTCGTGCAAGTAAGTGAAAGCTCTTTCTTCTCTGCACATTTCATCTTAATTTACAGGGATGCCAACTTTTGTTATTCAGCTATGCTTCTGTGAATGGAATTCATTATCTGTTTTTATCAAAAATTGATTAAGTGTAGAACCTGGGCAAATGTCTTTTGCAAGAGAGATGGTCAAGATCGTTACATTTGAACTGATTGAACATTCTTTTCTTTAGGCTTTTCATTGTTTATACAATATAAAAATGATGTTACTTGAATTTTTCTTTGCATATATTTCATCTGAATGCTAGAACAGATAGAAATAATTAGAAATTTCACATTGAAACAAAAGGTGTCTTTGATAATCAACTTACAGACTTTACTTGAACCCTCATCTGATGAAGAGGGAAAGAAGGAACCTCAGGACCATAATTACATTCAGGGACCTGGAGGAGCTGCTCTTAGAATGGAATATCAAGGAAATGATACAGAGAACATAGTGAGCTTACGTGAGGAATCCTAGGACCCAGGGCACTCAAATTCCACTTCACTTTCTTGAATAATTCTGTCATCCATTCCTGGAAATTTTCCTCAGGAAAGTGAGGCACTTTTATTGGAAATACTACTTAGTGTTAGTAATTGTGTAATCTTATAATTGAGCTATTGTTAAAAGTAAAGAAGTTTAAGAAATTGATAAAAAATTTTTTGTCTTTTAGGTAAATCTAACCAGAAATAGTTCAGTTTTTCAAGTGAAAAATTGGTCTTTGTGCTTTTGTTTGCCTTCATGTATTGACAGGAAATAATAGATTCTAATATGACTATAATAATATATAAAAATATATTGGGTATAGGTAGATAATATTTAGAATACATAATTTATTCTTCTAAAATGCATTCTTATTCCCACTTTTTTGCATTGGTTGTAATCTACAGCATTTTGGCAATTTGTACATTTTCATAAATTGTTTCTGCTTCCATTGCCCCTTGAGCATATATATGAGGAATGCAGGAAAGAACATCAATTTAGCAGTTAACCAATCTGGTGGTCCATCAGAAACCACAGAATAAAGCATGCCATATAGAAATGTAGAGAACGGAAAAGGCACATTGGGTGATGGGTTATGTAAATGATCCCTAGAGGATCAGCTATGAATGTAGACCAATGGTAAGTACTTCCTAAAATTGCTTTCTGTCATTTGGATTAGAAATAATCACAAGGGAGACCTCTTAGGTACTATGAAATGTGTTTCCAAGAAGCTTGAACTGGTACAGACAGTATTTTTTGTTGAACATTTATATCCAGAAGATTTATTTTTATTTGTCAAACAATATGTAGAAACACAAGTAGTTTGAACTAATTTTGTGGGAATAATACCTGGTTGCAACATTGACATGCCATTTAAAAAATCTTATGTTGGATTCACTTGGGGCAATGATTTCAAAAGGTGAAGCATATGCCATGTATAGTATGCAAGTAATATATAGTTGTGATACACATTAGTTTAGTAGCCCATTAATTTCATGAAGTAGTGATTATCTGTATGGAATAAAATTTTATAAAAAGTAGGTTGCCTAAGCTTGACTTAAAGAAAGTTTAAATTGTAGTACAGTTAATTTAGACTCCTGATATTAGGTAAATAGTGTCTTTATGTGAGTAATTTATCCTACTGTATATATTATGGTTGAATATAATGATTTTCATTGTATTACTACTATAGTTTTGCATGGATTTTATGCTAAATACACCTATAATTTAGGTGTACCTTTGAACAGTGTTAATGCAAAGATAAATTCTGTCTTTGTACTAAGAAGAATTTGAATGGCTTGCTTCCCATCAAATTTTATCTTTTGAATTTTCCTGGATTCAAAATAATTTCTAAATTTTGTCCACGTTTGACTGAGTCTATGTCTTAAAGTTCAAATGTTTTCAGCCTGGCATATCTTTTCTCACCTTGTTTGCGGACAGAGAAAGTTATATTTGAAGCAAATTTGTTCTCTTGTGGCCACCAGTGGGAGAATATGCAGATTTTACTGTTTTGTTTTGATTTTTGTAGACTAACGTTACTTATATTTTATGACCTTGGTAGGTTTTAGGTAAGTGCATGTTAAATATATACTAAATACAAGGCTTAGTGACTATGTAAAAGTTACCTCTTACATGTGAGTCATTTACTTACTGTATTAATACCATTCAGTCAAACATAAAACTAAGTTGGATTATGCTGATCAGGCATTATGCTCTGTGATGAGTTGTGTTAATAAGATCTAGTCCTTGTCAGCAAGGAATTTGTTTAATGGTGCTACTTATTTATAGATACGAAAATAAAGAAGTCAACAATCTGTACAGATTTCTCCAAATGAGGAATAACCAACTCTAATTAAGGGGATGGTTTATAAAGGATTTCAGATAAACTCTTTTGTTTTGAAAAGAAAAAAAAGTTTTCTCTTCAATGAATTCACTTTTCCTTTAGGTTCCATAAGCAATTTATGACACTGAGAAAAGTATATGGAGAACAATTTTTTTCCCCCTCATTATACAGTAGATATTAAGTTTGAGTATTTAGATAAGGCTTAGGTGGTTCAATATGCAAATTTCTTATATCTTGAGATCTTTCTGCTTTTGACCTTGAACTTTCTTGTGGTATATGCATAGGTCAGAATCTAGTAACTGAGCATTCCTGATATCCAGAGTGAGCTCTAGAAATAGAATTTTATAGTGAAAGGGCTTGGAGCTTCTTGGAGAAATTGCTGAATTCAGGACTGAGCAGGAAAGGTATGAGATGACCCTCGAGGACGACCCTGTAATGTCAGAAAATAAGGAAGCTGTGAATGACACTAGAGTTACATCAAAAGGTCCCAGGAATCAAAGATGGCCAAGCTGGACAAAAAGAGCTTCGATAAGGACAGTAATAGCAACATATTGAAGTAAGGTAAAAGATGCTATGAACTGACGTGTTACTTGAAAAACTGATAAAAGGAAAGAATCAGGTATTTATCCTGCATTTCCTATAGGAATGATATTACTGAGGAACCAAATAATACATAAGTGGAATTTTATAGGTGTATTGGATCTAGTAAATGAAGTAATTATAGAATTACAATATTACTTTTACAGATCCTGTTGAATTAATGGGTCTAGGAATTGATCATCCACTATTGCTAATGTAAAAAAATATTCATACATTGGAAAGTCAAATAAGTATTGTGTGCCTCTCGATAGAAGACTATGCAGTTGTCTTGAAAAAGAAATTGTTTTTATTTTGTTGTCAAAGATTATAGTAGCTTTATATATGATTCATAAATTGTTTCATCATCTTGGTTTTTCTTCCAGATAGAATTAGTACATCATTTAAAGTTTCTTCCCGAAAGCATGGTAGACTTTACCTGTGAAGTTAAGCATGTCTGTTGTGATTGTCATCAAATTTTAAGTACTGCTGTCTGTATTTTTTTTTCAATTCATGTTAAAGTCTTACTGAACAAATAAAATACAGAAATAATGGGGGAAAAACTTAAACATAAATTTGATTAAACAGCTGGATTCAACTGCTAAATTTTAGGAAATACAGAGCACGATAAAGCACATTTAAAATGGCATCAGCATTTCCATTTTGGCAGGGGATAGCTGTAGGGGAACTACTTGGAAGCCAGGTATCTTG
This sequence comes from Scalopus aquaticus, assembly GCA_004024925.1. Taxonomy (NCBI): domain Eukaryota; kingdom Metazoa; phylum Chordata; class Mammalia; order Eulipotyphla; family Talpidae; genus Scalopus; species Scalopus aquaticus. Next base: position 17,279 of record PVIJ01019044.1, read on the forward strand.
TATGATTGTTAGAAAATTAATATTTGGCTTTCTGTGGTTATGTCTAATCTGGAAGCAAGATAAAAAAATAGGGAAATTGGGGCCTCCCTGGTGGCACAGAGGTTAAAGTCTCAGTGCTATCAAGCTATCACCAGCTGCTGCGGCCTGGGTTAGATCCCTGGCCAGGGAGTTAACCCACATGGCACGGCTATTTCACCTGTTGCTCCCTTCAGCAGTGTATTTCAGTCAATCTGCCTGTTCTGCTCCCCACTCTGTCTCTAGTGAATCCTTCCCCCACCCCCACACCTCTGACCTAGACCCCATTTCTTGTATGCAAAAATAAATTAAAATAAATCTTTAAAAAAATAGGGAACTTGTCACCCAGTATTTCACCTTCACACCTTTGTTTTCATGCCATCTTGTGCCATTTTTAAGGGGAGATGCATCTGGAATGTGGAGATCTTGGCTTTAAATTCTTTAAGCTGTGTGGTGATCCACAGATGTCATTTTAACCTGTTGAACTTTGTCAAAGCTATGTTCATGTTACTTTTAATTTTTTCCATCACTGGGAAATTTTTTTCTGAAATGGTGCTGTTTAATTGCTTGGTACGGTTTTGCCAGCTTTCTGTTGTAATTTTGAGAATTTAAAAAGACATCAGTAATTATTACAGATGAACTGTATCATATGATTTTTCTTACTCAGGAATGTAGATTAATTTTACCTTGCTAGGCAGTACATAATCTTTGGTTTAAGCATCTATCCTCTTAAAATTAACTGGTATTAGAATATATTTTCCAGATTTGATTTAAATAGGTATTGAAAATAGGAATAATATTCCTATTGTATTTTCTTTTAATTTGTGAAGTGGAGCATGGCATACAAATGGTATTCTCAGTATTTCAAATAATTACCTTCTTACTGTGCAAGTTCTATTCAGCATCTAAAACCCATCCAGTTTTGTTGTAGATGCAATCTGATTATTACATGTTGACAAGGTCATATATCTATTAATTGGATTGGAGATGGGATACAAAATTGCTGTAATTATTGTAATTTTCTTGCTAATTGCAGGGTTGGTGGTGAATATTTTACTTCTGCAAAATGAAAAACAGTATTCCATCAGAAGTTGTTTTGTGGGGTTTCATACATTTTGTTTTATATCTTTGGTGCTTTTTGCCCACAAAGTTTCCCTTTTTGTGTGTTTTTTTGTGTATTGATCTGCCTGTGAATGTCAGAGTGCTGACTGGCAAGGGGTCACTGGAAGCAGGCAAAGGCAGAAGGCTCAGTAATACTCTTAGATACCTCTTTGTTCTGCTGCCAGGGTACCTCTATTGTTTATTTATAAATTGGAGTATACTCTTCTCAGGCCTGTAATAAAGGTTGCATGACTTAGATTCAGTTGAAAGGAATCCTCTTCTCTTTTCTCATCACCTGTGCCCCACTCAGACCTATTCCTTGAAATTAGCATTTTTAAAATTAATACAGATTATATGTTCTTTATTCATATTACAAATGAAGTGAATCATTAGTCAGCTCACTTAGTGTTGTAACAGAGGACTTATTTTGAAAATGGTCTCTCTTGTATTTTTACTTAATTTTGAGCTAAGTGAGCTTCCAAAAGCCAATGACATTTAAAAAATAATGGTGTGTACACAAAGTGCATGCATTTGGAGAATTGCAGATGGATGTGTACTGTGCTGCTGAGGGGTGTTGGAAGCTCACTGCAGAAGATGGTAAAAGAAGACTGATGTTTATTCCCTGCTGATATATAAACTGGAGGCGCAGGTGAAAATTGCCAAACCTAATGAGCAATTTGGCAGATAAGACGGGCTGTCAGGAGATAGCAGTTCAGCAGCAGATTCACTGTTTGTGAACCAAGTTGTTTGTTCCAGAGGACTACATTTAAATTCCATAAATAAAATCTTCATTTCCATTGATACTTGGTACCATCAAGAAGTTTTAGTTTATTCTTCAGTTTTCCAATTAAGTAACCAGCCATCAATGTAGGTAATTTTAGTTGTAAAATTATTTTTAAATTGACCTTTTCACATTTCATCCAGTAATAAAAATGAGTAAGTAGATTTTCCTCACATCAGAACATAAGTAACATTAGGTTTAAAAACACACTAATACAATGTATATGATCACTCGCTTTATTGGCCTAAAACATTCTGTCTGTGTTCTTTATGTTGGAACCCTCCAACTTAACTTTATGGCGTATTCAATGAAGTGTCATTTATGACTTCCTACTTTATCCAAGAATCCTTTCCTTCCAGTGAGCACATGAAAATGCAGATATAGGCATAGTCTCTTCCCATTGAGGCTGTCAGTAAATTGCATAGCATAAAGGGTATAAAGATTTTTATGTCTTTGCAGAATACAACATTATTGTTGGAATCTTCTGTGTCTACATGCTCAATATTTACCTTTGGGAAACTGAGTTTAGTGAATAATAAATAATCTGTGTTTCAGGCATAAGCATAGCTGAGGTCTTCATATTCAAGACAGATGTAGTTATTGCCAAAAACGTATGATTTCTTAACTTGATGTGAAGATTTATTTGTTGGTTTCTTTGTGGCCTTTCTAAATTCTTGACTCTACACTAAAACATTTTTGTCGTTCCTCTCTGGCATTAGTATTTTGAAGTTACCTTTGAGAAAGAAAAAAAAAAGTCTGACTCTACCATGATTTAATTGCGTCTATATGAAAAAAAAATTCTCACAAGATGTAATGTAGTATTTTATGCTAAATAATAGTGACAGTCAGTTCATTGGATAGAGGAATATTACTTTCTGGACATTCTCTCTCCCAAGTAATTAGATGAACGTGGGGTTGTCATTAGCAAGAGATCCCTGGACAGTGTATTCATTTGAAAAGAATTGCCCATAGTGGTTTCAAAATCACACTAGTGGGGGAATCTTAGGGTGGAGTGAATTACAGGATCCACCAAAAGTTATCTTTGAACTTAGAACCAAACCACATAGAAGTGAATTCCTTGGACAGAGAGCTCTCTGCATTAGTCAAAACCCACTAAATTTTACGGAAGTTCAATTTTACAGATTTGTTTTTCCCCAGAAAGCTTTACCCAGAGCCCAGTCACTCTGTCCCTTCCAAATTTCTTTTTTGTCGGTGGCCAGTGTATGTCACTTGATCCTGAGATCTTGCCGGACATTCTTTCCTTTTCATTTAACTATACCTGGTTCATTCAGCTTTAGTTTCTGTTTATCAAATTTAGAAACAATTACACTTGAAATTTTTTTTTAAAGATTTTTTATTTATGGATATAAGCTGGGGTACAGGCTGGAGGCGTGGGGCGGCGAGAGGGTTCACCAGAGACAGAGTGGGGAGCAGAACAGACAGATCAACGGAAACGCACTGCTGAGGGGAACATTGGGTGAGGCAGGAGAGGTCCACCACGGCATGTGGGAATCTCCCCAGCCAGGCGTCGAACTCGTGTCGCCGCTGCCGACAGCTCCACAGTGCAGCGCCTAACCTGCTGTGCCATTAGGGAGGCCCGACACTTAAAAATTTTTAATGGTAATGTAACTATTTAGAAACTACAACCTAAAACAAAGCTAGAAAGCCTATATCCAAATGGCAATAGGAAGTACATTCCATAGAAAAAATAGTGTGAAAATTATTGTAATAGGCATGATTCAGTTGTAAGCAAGTTTCTTTTTCACTTTATTCTTGCATTCTAACCTGGTATGTGGTTAATATTTTTAGTATTAATGGATGCCACAGAGAAACAGATATTGTGAATTATTTTGTCAGCATGAAAGCTTGGCAGATAAAATCTCTCATATTGCTGCACGTGATATAGAGCTCTTTGTTTACTTCTTGTGATATGTTTACTTATTTATATTTTTCACTGCTTTTAATGTCAGAAAATGGCTTTGGATTCCCAGTTATGTTTGCTGCTGTCTGACTTCTGTAACCAGCTGGCAATGGGTTTCATATCTCAGAATCTTTGTGTCAGTCCCATATGGGGAAGGACTGAGAGGAAACTATACAAAAGACAGAAAATTCTTGGTAAATGTGCCTCTGATATTTTTACCCCTTACAGCTTTTCCCTGAAATGGAAAACTAGTAGTCTCTCAGAGGGCCACATTTTAAAGAACAGTAACTCTAATTTATCATGTTATTTGTATTTTTGTATTTGTAAATTCAGTTATACTAACTTATACTTTAAGAATTGATAAATTTTTTGCCCACATACTATCATATAGCTTTCCTCCTTAAGAACCTGAGATCTACATTGCATGCACATAGTATGAATTGTAAATATGTAAGTGTACATGAGTGTGTGTGCTCGAGGAACACAGGAGAGAAGATCGAGTGCCTTCCCTTCAAGAGATCTTTTTTATAAAACTCCATGTCTTAGATGTGATGCTTCCTTTAAATATTTTCCTTATGATGGCATTTGACAGCACTTAAGCTTATATAAAGCTAGAATTTTCTTAACTCAAAAAAAGGGGATTATGCTTCCATTTCTTCTCCTGCTGTTTCTCTCTCTTGGTATCATAAATCCAAACGATCTCCCTTGGTTATTTGTAAATACTCTCACACTGTGTATTCCCAGCATGAGATTCCTTCTATTTGTGTTCTCTCTCAATTGTGGAACATTTTCTGCACCCTAAATTTCCTATCTGTTCTAGAGATTAAACAACCACAATCTGTTTCCAACTAAATACAACAATGAAAACAGCTTGTTGCCTGTGCTGCAATTGTTTCTACTGCATTATACCAAATTTTTCTTATATTGGTTGTCATACCCTAGTAATAAATACACACACACACACACACACACACACACACACACACACTGTATTGTTAAGGTGCATGGGGAAATTTTTCTACCCTATAAGGGTTCCTTTAAGGTTATATTGATGATCAAATTAGTATCAGACAGATCAGTAGGAGAAAAGGCCAAAATTTAATATCATATTTATAGATAATTTTATATATATATGTGTGTGTGTGTATGTGTATATATCTCACATACACTGAATATACATGATTGTAAATTTTAATGCATAATGGAGGACACATATTTATTCTGTGTTTAGGGACCTAGGGTGTCAAGGAGAGACTAGTGGGAGACCTAATATGATAGACAAGAAGGATGTTACCTAATTTTTACTCTGAAAGTGAATATGAGATGAGCAAATATGAGTATCAGATTCTCAGAGACTAAGTTCATTGATAGACCTATACCCAGATGGTACCCAACAAACTACATTGTTCTAGGTCATAAATTAGAGAGTGCTTCTGTGTCACTTATAATTCAAAAACTGCAGATTAAAACTGGATTGAATCCTGAGTAGGGGTGTCTATGTTCCATGTTTAAGATTTGAGAGGGTCGTGTGTCTACTCTGAGTAGTTCAGGGAGAGCCAGGTGTGTGCCTGCTTTTGTTGGTCCAGTCAGAAAAGTTACCAGTTTGCTTTCCTCATTTCTCAACTTCATCTGAAATTTATCCCCTTTCCCCATCAAAATTGGGAGATTTACTGAACCTGAATAGTTTATCTGTCCCCAATTTTGAAGAGAGGGTGTACACTGTAATTTTGTGTGTGTATGTACATGTGTTTATATATGTGTATTATTTTTCTATTCCTGCTAAAAAAATTGCCATAAACTTACTGGCTTAAAATAACACGAGTGTTTTACTAAGTCAGGGTCTCACAGATGACTCTGTTTCTACTGGATGCACTAAGGGTGAGTCTGTTTTCTTGCCTTGTAGCTTCTTGAGCTGCCTACATTCCTTCCCTCCTATCCCCTTGTTCCATCTCCAACACTAGCATCCTTGCATCTCTTTCACTCTTCTTCTGTGGTCATGTCCCACTTTCTTTTCCAACACCCCCTTCACTTCCATTTCTTAAAGATTCAAGTGATTACCTTGGACCTGCTTGGATAATCCAGGATAATTTTTTCATGTCCATGTCTTTATTTTAATCACATATGTGAAATGCTTTTTGCCATGAAAAGTAAATGGGGGTTCAGGAATTAGGATGTGGCTCTATCTTTGAGGGCCATTATTCTGCCTTCTACAAGCTACATGTATTTTAACATTGTAAAGTAGTGTAGGAAAAAATACCACTTGTTTTATGTGTGAAAGGCATTGTATTCTCTGATCAGCGGATCTCCTGATCTGCTCTCTCATGTGACAATGAGTGCCTGATCCAACAACATTCCTGTGATAGTCATCTAAGTATAGTGGGAAGGAAACTAATGAAGAGTGGGGATAATGTACCTCATTAATAAATAGTTGAGATCATTTGTTATTTAGGTGAGCCAAGTGGAGCAATTTTTATAAAAACAAGTCTAGGCATTATAATTTGATTTGCTTGATAGAAATAATCTATGTTAACCAATTTGGGTGATATTTATCTCTTTTGCATGATTAAATAGGAATTTTTTATGATAATTGATTTTTATGCTAGAAATATAAAATTTTCATTAGAAAAATTATGTATAATATGTGAATACTGAAAACATTATGTAATTTCATTCTCTCACATGTACTTTCTCTTCATTGCTCAAACTCTCCCTCTTCCCTTCCTCATGATTTTTTTTAAGCTAAAAGTTTTTGTAAATGTTTAATTATGTTTTAGATCTTTTTTATAAAGAATCTGACCAGTGACTAGTAGGATAATTGCATCAGTTGATGGAACTTGTTAGTATTGGATGTAATTTTCATGTTTGAAACTATGGTTCCAATTTTTTAGCTAAATTGGAAGTTTCTGATAATTTTCTGTTGAATAGACTTTAAAGTGACTTGTTCCAATGAGTCTTCATTAATACATTCATTTAAAGACTTTTCTGATTACCTTGTTTTCCTCTTTTAGTTGTCAAATAATGGATTTTGGGATACTTACCAATCATTTAAAGAATTAAGTTTTCTTAAACATCGTACCCTTTTCTATTTTTGTATGTCCTTATATTCTGCTTTATTTTTTTGTTTTGTTTTTTTTAGTGGAAAGAAACTTTAATACAATTAGAAAAGGCAGAGAAGACAAAGAATATAGTTTCTAACTCAAGCACCCAATGTTATCCAGTGCCTCATGGGTAAAAGTCCACCCAAATGGGATTGGCCCAAAGCAAGGCCCGAAAGCCTGCCACAAGTCTAAAGCACCTTTGGCAGGGACCCATACAAAAGGGTCAGAAATAGCTAGACAATTCTGGGGCGTTAAAGAGCAAAATCAAAACCAAGGTCAACGTTGCCATTGTCACCTCCCCACGGGTCTCTCACCCACATCTGTTTCAATCAGTCCAGGCCAGTGCAGCTTCTTCACATATCTCTCTGCTCCTTGGGCCTCTTCTGGCCTCCATCCCGCTTCCTTCCTTCTTTTTTTTTTTTTTTTTAATTTATTTAAAGGTAA
>PVIJ01019045.1:0-13048 GCA_004024925.1 Scalopus aquaticus
TCTCCACATCCTTTCCAGCATTTGTTATTGCCTGCATTTTTAATGTGTGCCATCCTCACAGGTGTGAGGTGGTATCTCATAGTGGTTTTGATTTGCATTTCCTTGATTATAAGTGATGTTGAGCATTTTTTCATGTATCTGTTGGCCATTTGCTTTTCTTCTTTGGAGAAGTGCCTTTTGAGCTCTTCTGCCCATTTTCAGAAATTCCCTCATGTTGTCAAATTTCTCATTAATGGTTAATTTTCCCTACTTTCCTCATAATCTGTTTCCTCCTCCTTTTAATTCTTTGTTTGAATCCGATAAGGTCCAACCGTTGCGAAAAGTTGACAAGTCTCATCTCTTTTCGCTTCGAAGTTTCCCACCTTCTCTCTCTCTCTTTCCTTTGGGATTTGTTGAAGGAACTGGATGAATTTACCACCCCCCACAATCCTGAGTGTGCCAGCTGCTTTGTTTTTATGTCATTTGACACATATATCTTGTATATCCTGTGACTTTGTCACCAATAAGCATCACAGATAAATCTGGATAGTTAATAGTTATTGTAAATGTTTTCAAATAGAAATTGTACTTATCTCCACCTTGAAACATTAGATCTGGCATGTGACCTTTTTATTTGATAGAAAAATGAAAATATACATTTTCTTTTTAAAGATTTACTTATTTATGCATACAAGAACTGGGGTGTAGGCCAGAGGTGTGGGGTGGTGAGAGGATTCACCAGAGACAGAGTGGGGAGCAGAACAGGTGGATCAACTGAAGTACACTGCTGAGGGGAGCAGCGGGCCAGGCAGGAGAGGTCTTCTGTGCCATGTGGGAAGCTCCGTGATTGGGGATAGAACTCATGCTGCAGTGGCTGTGGATAGCTTCATAGTGCTGAGACTTAACCTGTTATGCCACCCAGGGAGACCCCCAAAATATACATATTCTTATATCACAAATTTTTTTCTCATTAAAACTTTTGAGCATTGTATTTTAATAGTTTCTAATCTGTGTATTTCATTAAATTTCATTATTTGAAAAAGGGGCCCATACTCTTCTCTGAGATAGGCAGAGGAGCCAATGACTCTAAAGAGTAAAATCTTACATTCTTTTGTAAAGGTTGAAAATGACTATATTCTAATTCTATCACATCTTATCAATTCATTAGCTGGAATATTTTAATTTTAATTTTAATTTTTTTAATGGTGAGAGCTAATATGAACAGCTCATGCTTTCTTCCTTTATTTCCCCTATAACTCCTATCCCTTACATGTACAGCCCTCCCGCCCCTTAATATTCCTCACTAGTAGGCTTGACTTTTTGTTTTTTCTTGGTGCCTTTAAAAAAATGTAATTATAAATCATTTCAAACTTACAGAAACTTTCCAGCAAAGAATCCCTATATGGTGTTCACTCAGATTTACCAATTGTTAATATTTTACCACATTACTTGATAATTTTATTTATTATTATGATGTCTTTCCTCACTAAAAATTCATCCAAATAATTTTTTAAAAAATCTGTTGTGGAATACTTTTGTAGGAAGTATCCATCATCGGCTGTTTTGTAATCTTGACTTAAGGTATTGAAAAATAAAGGTTTTTGTCTTGAAATAATTGTAAATTCACTTGCCATTTTAAGAAGTAGTACAGAGAGGGTCCATAAACTCTTTACCCAGTTCCTCCTAATGGTAAGCCTTTGTAAACTGGAGTCCAATATCACAATTGGGATATTGACAGTCAACACCAAACCTACAAAGATACCACATGTTGCCTGTTTTAGCCACACCCATTTCCTTCCTGTTCTCTCCTCCCCCACCCCAATCTATTTTTGAGTTCTGTCAATTTCTTTCATCAGCATTGTGTAGTTGTCTGTACAAGTTTTATACATGTCTTATGTTTACACCTTAGTATTTCATATTCTGAGCAATTATAAATGTATTATATCTTAAATTTTGGTGCTTACTACTGGTATAGAGAAGTACAATTGATTTTTGTATGTTTATCTTGTATCCTGCAACCTTGCTGGATTCGTTTATTATTTTTTTCTTTGTAAATTTCTACAGAGATAGTCATATCAACTGCAAATAAGAATAGTTTTGTTCTTTCTTTCCTGATTTGTGTGTCTTTTACTTCCTGTTTTCATTATTGTTCCAGCTAGAGTTTCCAGCAATATGCTGAATAAGAGTGGTGAGAGTGGATGCTTGCCTTAGTCTTTACCCATTGAAGCTGATGTTGGCTGCAGGTTGTTCGTTAATGGCCTTTATCACATTGAGGAAGTTCCCTGCTATTCCTAGTTTTCAGAGAGCTGCTTTATTTCTTTTTTAAAATATCATGAATAGGTGTCGACTTTGCAGAAAATTTTTCTACATCAATTAATATCATACGATTTTTAGTTTTTAGTTTGTTAATATGTTGGATTACATTGGTTAATTTTATAGTATTGAACTAGCCTTACATACATGGAATATGTTCCATTTTGTTATTGTGAATCTCTTTGTATATTGCTGAATTCTATTTACCAATATTTGTGAAGGATTTTTGCAATTGTATTCATGTCGTTCCCTCCGTCCCTCCCTCCTTTTATTGTTCCTTTCCTCTCTCCCTAAGTAATTGGTGTGTGTGTGTGTGTGTGTGTGTGTGTGTTAATTTCCCCCATAATCCATGGGTTTTTCGGAAGACTACTGTTAATTTCTAAGAGTTGGGAATTTTTTCTGTTGTCTTTCTGTTATTTTCCATTTGGTTTCAATATGGTTGGAGGGTATACTGTGTAATGAAATTATTTGAAATTTGATGAAATGTATGTCGTGTAGAGTTTTGCCTATATTTTCTTCTATAAATTTTATGGTTTCAGATCTTACGTCTAGGTCTTTTATCCATTTTGAGTTGGTGTTTGTGCAGGGTGTGAGGCAGTAGTCTAGCTTCATTTTTTTGCATGTGGCTGTCCAGTTTTCCCAGCACCATTTATTGAATAGACTGTCCTCGTTCCACTGCATTTTCTTTGCTCCTTTGTCAAAGATTAGTTGTTCATATATATGCGGCTTTAATTCTGGATATTCTATTCGGTTCCATTGGTCTTTCTGTCTGTTTTTGTTCCAGTACCATGCTGTTTTAGTTATCACAACTTTGTAGTATAGTTTGAAGTCAGGGAGTGAAATTCCTCCGTTTTCTTTCTTTTTAGACAGGAGGGCTTTAGCTATGCGGGGCTTTTTGTGGTTCCATATGAATTTCATCAGTATTTGATCTATTTGAAGAATGTCATTGAGATTTTTATTGGAATAGCATTGAATCTGTAAATTGCTTTTGGGAGGATTGCCATGGCGATTCCTCAAACTACTAAACATGGAGCTTCCATACGACCCAGCAATACCACTTTTGGGAATCTACCCAAAGGACACAAAAACAAAAGGATACATGCACCCGTATGTTCATTGCAGCACTGTTCACAATAGCAAAGGTATGGAAGCAACCCAGATGTCCAAAAATAGATGAGTGGATCAAGAAGATGTGGTACATATACACAATGGAATACTATTCAGCATTCAAAGAAGATAAACACATGCAATTTGCAGCGGCATGGATACTCAGCAAAACAAGCCAGAAAGAAAGAGAAAAATATCGAATGGTTTCACTTATAACAGGACTACAGGGAAACCAAATAGGAGAGACAATTGAGGGTGTGGGGGGAGGGGGAGGATAAGGGCACAAAATGGAGTAGAAAAGAACACAAGGCACCACGGAGATGGATCATGGGTGAATTGGTGGTGGGTTACCCAAGGGGAACACAAAATGTAAAAGATATAAATAACAATAAAAATATATATTAGAAAAAAATTATTTGAAATTTGAGATTTGTTTTATGGTCTGGATATAGTATATTTTTGTATATGTTCTAGGACACTTGAAAAGAGTATATTCTGTTATTGTTGGATAGATTTGTTTTATAAATGTCAATATTTGTTGGTTGATGGTATTGAGGTCTTCCTTGTTGGTTTTCTCTTTGTTGAGAGAGGGGACTTAAACACCTAGATGTAATTGTGGATTTGTCTCTTTCTCCTTCAAGTTCTTCCAGTTTTTGCTTCTTATATTTTGCAGCTCTTTTGTTTAGTGTATACAAATTTAGGATGTATACACATGCATGTAAGAATAAGGTATATGAGAATAGATTACAAATATTCTTGTGAATTGAACTTTTTATTATTTCTTGTTATCCCTCTCTGTTTGATCCAAAGTTTATTTGATCCATTATTAGTGCAATTATTGTTTTCCTTTAATACTTACATGATGGACTTTTCCATTCTTTTGCTTTCAACATGCTTAATATGCTGTATTTGAAGTGAGTTTCCTATGGACAACATGCAGTTGGGTTAGGTTTTTTTTAATCTGTCTCTTCGATCTCTTTTAACTGGTATATTTAGACTACTTACATTTAACGAAATTATTGATATGCTGTAGCTTAATTCTGCTATTGTTGTTATTTGTTTTCTATGATATGTTTCTCTGTTTTCTTTTTTTAATCTTCATATGTATTAATGTGGACATATTTTAGGATTCCACTTTGATTTATATGTAGTGTTTTTGAGTGTATATCTTCGTCTAACTTTTTTAGCAATTGCTCTAGATATTGCATTCTTTATACATAATTTATCAGAGTTTATTGGTATCATCATTTCACCAATTTGAATGAAGTATAGAAACATTACCTCTCTTTAAGTACCTTTATTTTACCCATTTATGATATTATTGTTTTAAAGGCATTCTCTCCATACATTTAGATCATGTCAGCATTATATTTTTGCTTCAACCATCAAACGTGATTTGGAAGGTTTCTTCCTTGCCTCTGTTGACACTGGAGGGAGTAGGATCCTCACTACCTTTGGGTGTGGGTGTGGGTGTGGGTGTGGGTGTGGGTGTGGGTGTGGGTGCGGGTGCTGGTTCCCAATGTGGTGCCACTGCTGCAGTGATGTGGGTGATCTTGTGAGTGTTGGGTGTTGGTGAAAATCTTCATTCCTCACCCAGCCTACTTGATATCACCCCATCAGGGTTAGGAGGGGTGCTTTGTAAGTGTGAGGTCCAGGTTTCTGTGGTCTCTGCTGACACAGTCGGGAGAGGGGAGATCCTGCCTCCACATGTGGCTTTCTCTGATGTTACCCCACTGGGGACTTTGGGGTTCCCCTTGAAGGTGAAAGTCTAGATTCTCTACTTGTCTTTGCTGATATGGGTGTGGGCTGGATCAATTTTATTTTTCTTAGAGAGTTTTTTTGGAGCAGAGTGCTTATTGTCTGAAAATTTTCTGTCTTACTAGGCTTCCCCTTCCCTTGTCCTGGATAGAGAGTTCATACTTCTGTTGGACCTTTTTTTGGTCTGTGCTCATCGTAGTTTCCAGATACCTAGTTTCTTTAGTTTCAAGTCTAGCATATAAGAAGCAGAAAGAAAGCCAGAGGAGCTGATTGTTATTTCTTGGGCCTTGGGATCCTCCCTAGTCTGCCGTTGTCTCTCTATCTCCTCTCGGGCTAGTGAGCAGCCTCCCTTCTCTGCTCATTCTCCCCCTGGGGTCCGTTCCATATCATTTAGCGCACAGCCTTTGGCTCTCGTTCATTTATTCATTCATTTATTCTTTTTTTTTTTTAAGATTTATTTATACAAGCTGGGGTACAGGCCAGAGGCGTGGGGCGGTGAGAGGGTTCACCAGAGACGGAGTGGGGAGCAGAACAGGCAGATCAGAAATACACTGCTGAGGGGAGCAGCGGGCGAGGCAGGAGAGGTCTGCCGCACCATGTGGCATTCTCCCGGCTGGGCTTCGAACCCGCGTCGCCGCTGCCGACAGCTCCACAGAGCAGCGCTCAATCACTGCGCCGCCAGGGAGGCCCTCATTCATTTATTCTTTCATTCAACAAAGTTGGTTGTGTGCCTACTCCTGTGGATGGGGGTTTAAAGGGCTTGTGAATTATATAGTTGGTAGAAGAGAGAAACAATAATCAGAGTCTGGGAAGATAATTTCCCCCTGGGATGACCTTGCCCTGTCCTGGTGGACAGGGTTCTGTGGGGGCACGGCTTGGGTCTGGGGAACCCCCCCCTGCCCAGGACTACGGTGGGAGTCCCAGCTTAAGGTCCTGGAGGGAGACCCTGAGAGTCTTGGCTCTATTATGACGCATTTGTTCATCTACTCAGTGCCCGGGACCGCAGGGTCTACCCTGGCAGGGACGTGAGATGAGGGTGACAGGGCCAGCTCCTGGGAGCTCCAGACCAGTGTGGGTCTAGGACAAGGCTGTGGAAAGAGCCAGTACCTTGAAAACTCACCCTTGGCTGGAGGATGAGGGCTCCAGTGGTGGCAGGCTATCAGAACCTCAAGGCGGTTTCTGACCTGGACCTGGCTACTGACTGAAAAAAATACGTGGAAGAAGACCAGCCTGGCAGCGGGCCCTACTCCCGTCCGCCATCGTGTGTGGAGCAGCTGGGAGAGGGACCTGGGGAATCCAGATTCCCACCTGGGTGCCCACCCCAGCACTTCCTCTCTTCTTCACGGCCGTCGTCTTGCCCCTGCTGTGATACCCCAGCTGGGCTCTTCTCCCCTACCCCCACGGGCGCTGCTCTCCTGCCCACGATGCCCTGTCTGGTCCCCGCATTGTTCCCGAAGATGTGCGCTCACCTGGGTGGGTTATTATTAGCCTGCGATGAAGTGAAGAGCCCTGAGTGGGGGATGCCGAGCTCCCGCCTGACACCGCGGCTGAGGCAAGAAGGAAATGATTCATTATGGTTCCGAGGCGTGCTCTAATTTCATAAATGACAGTCGTATTTTGGGCGCCACCACGCGCAGATAGCATTGTTCCCCGCGGTCTCTCACCTGGGCTGCAGGAATTAGAGCAGGCTTTGTGCAGGGAGATGAAGGGCTGGGGCCATGTGGGGCTACAGGTGCCTAATGCTGGGAGGGTGAATGAAACTCTGCTCAGTGGCTGGTGGTGCGGGAAATGGGTCCTGGGGCCCTCCCCCCACTGGAGGTCCTCTCTCCTGCTGATTCCACTTCTGCTTCCCGGGCTTCACATTCTCCTCCATTATGGCTCCTCCAGCCCCTGCCCATCTGCCCAGTTCTGTCTGAGCTCTGGGTGCCCTCCTCCAGGAAGCCCGCAGACCCAGGCGACTCAGCTCCTCCTGTTCTGTCTGCACACGCCAGTGAGTGCCTTTTTCCCTCCCTGCAGGCTCCTGGGCTCCCCGCCAGCTTCCTGGCCCTGGCTGGGCGCTCTGCAACGGGGAACAAACAGCTTTAGCGGAGGCTTCCCTGGCTGCAAAGGTGGCCTTGTGCTCAACACCCTTGAGCCTTCACCGGTGTCTCCTGGTGAGGGATTCCCTCAAGAGCTGAGCCCCCTGGAAGTTCAGCCATTGGGAAGGGAGCTCTCTGGGGGGGCTGGCTGCATGATTTGTGGGGCCTGTGCAAACACAGAGGCACTTGTTAAAAAAATTAATGGAGGATTTAGACATAGCTGCAGAAGTTTAAACTCCGTGCAGGGTCTGAGTTCCGCAGAGCTGGCCACTCATGAAGCTGGCCCTGTCCGGGGACACAGAGAAGAGACCTAAAGCTGGAGCCTCGGGCGAGCGCTGAGTCCTCTTCCGCCTCTCCGTGGCCAGGTAAAGCTGGGTGCTGGACTTGCTGGGATGCAAGCACCTTAGCAGCCTTCCAGAAGCGGCCACACATCTTACTTCCCACTGTGCTTCCTTGTGCTCTGGAACCTGAGTTAAAAATAACAGAGGCGGAGGAGAACATCCAAGGGCCATGTCCTTGCTGCTGTCTAACCAGGAGCGGAAGCCTCTGATGGCTAGACCAAGAAATTCTTGTTCCTGAAATCTTTTCACATCAAATGGCTTCATGTTTAAAAATGCACATTAAGAGTTGTGTCAATTGGGCCTCCCTGGTGGCGCAGCATTTAAGCGCTGCGCTGTAGAGCTGTTGGCAGTGGTGATGCGTGTTCGACCCAGCCCAGGAGATTCCCACATGGCGGGGCAGACCTCTCCTGCCTCGCCCGCTGCTCCCCTCAGCAGTGTATTTCCATCGATCTGCCTGTTCTGCTCCCCACTCTGTCTCTGGCGAACCCTCTCGCCGCCCCACACCTCTGGCCTGTCCCCCAGCTTGTATGCATAAATAAATAAATCTTTCTTTTTATTGTTTTTAGACACCCAGAAAGAGGCGCCGGCTTGACAGGGAAACAGAACTTTTGTGTGGAGTTTCATTTGTTCCAACACCTTTTCCAATTGGGGTGACAGCAGAACCGTGGAGTGGGGCTCCCCGTGGGTTAGCCTGGCCCTGCAGAGGTCACTGCGTGGGCTGTGCCTGGGGTGAGCCTGCCCCAGTGGGGTCCTGGGCAGGATGCTGGACAAGGCCCCCTTACTCTGCCTCCCCATTGTTCTTCAGATCAAGTCTCGACAACAGCCACAGACCAGCAGTGGGGGCCAGGCAGGCTAACTAAAGCAGGGTGTCAGCCTGCCCGGGCCCCTTCAGCTAAGCTGGCTTTCCTGGGGCATGAGTCGTCCATGGCCATCTGCAGGGGCAGGCAAGATTTTCTTTTTTGACCTGTGCCAAGTTGTTCTAACCAAAACCTGAATTAGATACATTTATAAAACTCTGAAAAAGGCACATAAACCTCCAGATTTCTGGCTCCTCTTAGAAAAATCTGAGATGCCAGCATGACCACGATCAAAGGAGCCAAGTGGGGCTCCGCTGCCTATAGCTACTGTGGCCGCCACTGCTCTGCAGCCTCTGCAGCCTCTGCAGCCTGCCCGTGCCCGAGACCCGGCTCTGTACTCTGTGTTCCTCACTCCTGCCTGGCTTCGTGCATTACGCTGCTTGCCTGGCTCCCCTGGGCATTTTACCCTCACCCAGTTGGAAGCTTCTCGAGGTGATCTGCTGGTCATGCATGGCCAGTGTCGGGGGCATAGAAGGTGCAGATGGGCAGAAAATGTCCACACGGTCTCGTGTCCCTCTGTCCCTGCTCTTTGAGCATGTACCTGCTTTAGCCTGACCGTTGAGTTACCAGACTGGGGATTTCTTTCTGCTTATTGGAAGCAAAGTGGGGCAGAGAAATAAGGGTTGGGGGAGAGAGTCCGGAGGCGGAGGGAGAGGACCTGTGCCTTTGCTACCTGCCCTCTGCCCCTACTTGCTGAAACTCAAATTTGCGTCACTGTGATCTTATCTTTGAAAAGGTCACTCTCTCTGGACTCTTTTTCTCCCCTGGAAAGCCTGGGCCCCAGGGCTGATGATTGACAGCTGGAGCAGTGTACAGCAGGGTACCCCCAAGCCCCCTCAAAAGGGACCAAGCCTCAGCTCCTCCCAGTGGCCTTCCTGGGGTGCAGCTCATGTGGGGAGGCTAAGGGGAGGCTGGCGGGGCAGACACGACCGTGGCTCTTCTGGAGGGAGCCTGGCAGGTCAGCCATGTTGTCTGAACACCCGTCACGGAGGAAAGTCAATGAAGGTCAGCTGTGGCTGCTCAGAGCGGACATCTCCAGGCCCACGAGGCAAGAGACTGCCAGGGGTGCCACGTGGCTCAGCGTCTTGCTCTCACCTTCCAGCTCTTGAAGAGGACTTGCTCTCCTCCCATGGAGCGTGGCCTCTGCCCCAGCGGGGGTGGCCTTGCCTTGGCGCTCTGGCCAGGGAGGGACAAAGTTTCTTATCGATAGAAGGATGGTGACTGTGGCCCCGGGGGGCCACATTGTCAGATCGTGGGGACAACCTGCCTTCCAGCTCTGCCTGTTCACCAACTTTCCAGCAGAAGATGGGGCCCGGGTGAGTTAAAATAAGGGTAATGTGGGGAGCAGGGGGAGTAGGGCATCTTCGGAGTCTTGTGGGAGCAATGCAGGGGCCCCTCTGTCGAGGGCTTCTGGAGCTGGGTTATGCAGTGGGACCCCTCTCTGGGATGAACGCAGCACCTGGATTCTGGTACCAACTTGGGGGTGGCCTGAAGCGTGTAACCCTTATCACCAAACCGGCATCGGTCTCTGAGTACCCCCCATACTTGAGGGGGTCCTTCAGGGCATCTTTTCTCATTGGCAGAAAGGTTGTCTTATGGGAAGCCTGGCTGAGGTTAGCTGTTCCTTCTGGAGCTCAAGTGGGCGGGGGCGGCGCAGGCAGCTTGCTGGCGATGGGCAAGCTTTGGCCTCGACATGTGGCCGTGCAAGGCCCGCGACCGTCCTGCCCGGGTTCTGGGGACGCTGATGCCGGGTCATGGCTGGGTCACGGCCAAGAGCGCAGTGCTCAGAGGCCCAGGTGTCGTCCTGCCTTTCCTGCAGGCGCTGGCTGGGGCGGACGAGGACACGACGGTCCTCACCCGCCCTCCTCCGGGAATCCGGGGCGTGAGCCGCCTGACAGTGTGAGCAGCTTTCAGGCAAGAGGGGAGTCCTGGAGGAGGGAGAGAACTCTTACGGCACTGAGACTCCGGGACAGTGACAGTCTGGGCATCAGATGGCTCTGAACAAGTGTCCATCCGCCCACCTCCACTGCCCTCGCACCCAGGATGCCCCCTCTCCAGGGCTGTGTGGGCAGCCTGGACCCCCCACTCTCTCTCGCTGCCGTGTCTCCGCAGAGTCGCCTGCTTGGGCACTAGGCACGCAGAGCTCGGGGCAGGATGAGGAGATGCTGATGTTCTCGTTGCACAAAGCGGGGCCGGAAGGAGGCCTGGTTTCCGGGAACGTCGGAGGGACTCAGCACAGTTTCCGTGTGGGGAGGGGAGCCCGGGGCTTTGGGCAAGCTGCGGGACAGCCTGATGCGGACGCCTCTGGGCACGTGAGGGGAGAGGAATATCGAGAAGGTGGGGGTTCTGCTGGCCCCAGTCGCTGTCCGTCACGCAGCCCTGAAGCCATCCGGGCAGTGAAGGGAGCAGTGGGGCCAGATGGGCGCTGCAGAGTGGGCCTCTCCCTGCAGAAGCCCAGCTTGGCTTGGCCGTGGTTGCCACATGCGGTCCTGTCCATCAGGCCGCCTTGTGTTTCCCGTGCCGATTTCGTCTAGTGGGCCCCCACGCTTCTCTCCCCTCTCTAGCGCGTGCTTCATCTTGCCGGCTGTCCTGCTGGGGAGCTGGGAGGGTTGCTGGAGGCAAGGTGGTGTTTGAGGCAGCGAGAGTCTGGCTTTCAGCAAGACACCCCGGGAAGGGGGCACACAGTCTCTTCCTGGGGATCGCCGGCCACTTCCCACATGCCCAGCAGGGACGAAGGTGTCAGAAACCCAAGAAGCAAGAAATGGGGAGCCCCTACTGCCTGCAGAGACCAGGAACCAGCAGGGAGGAGATTCTGGGGTGTTTGTGGGAATGTTGCCTGGCCTGAGTGGGTGTTGTCGTGCCGCCTTTTAGAGGCTCGCCTGACCCCTGTGCGGTGGGCTTGGTCTCGTCCTGGATTTGAGGGCTTCATTCCTGTGGGTGCGGGCATTGGTGGGTCGCCACATCCAAGACCGGGAATTTGGGGTGTGTGGTCCTGTCTTGTGAGGACTGAAGCTGCAAGAGCTGTGACCTCAGCACCTTCCCCTTGAGTTTTAGTTTCCGACACCGCTTATGCTTTCCTCTGAGATCTTCGGGGGAAGTAGTTTCACTTGCTCCTCTTCTGCACTTGGACAGGAGGCTTACATGTTTTGTGACCATAAGTGATGGGACTTGTAATGAGACACGTGGACAAACTGGGGTGAGAGGTTCCCCTTCCCAGGCTGTAGTGTGGGCTGGGGCCGTGGGCTTCTGGGGACTTTGATACCCTAATAAATTTGACTCCTGAACGGAGGAGGGTGGGGCAGGACAAAGGGCAGTATGCCAGGGGGACGGTGTCTCTGTCAGCTCGGACAGCTCGAGCTGCCTGAATGAAATACCACCCACTGTGTACGTTGAACAACAGAAATTAACTTTCTCCATCCTGGAGGTTAGAAGTCCAAGGTCAGGGTGCCAGCATGGATGTTTCCAGTGAAGCTCTGGGCCTGGTTTGCTGCTGGCTGCCTTCTCATACGGAGACTGGGGTGTGGTGGGGAGGGGGGACTGGGGTGGAGCTGGGGAAGGTAGGAGGCCACTGTCTGGTTGGATTAGCCCCCACCTTATGGCCTTATTCAGCCTCCCTCCCCTCCTAAAGACCCCGTGTTTAGATATAATCACATTGGGGGGGTATGGCTTCAGTATGTGAATTTGGGGGAGATAAAATTTAGTCTGTAGCAACCCCAGAGTCCAGAGATCAGTGGTATTAATACAGTGGGGTTTTGGGGTGACCATGGTTTTGCTCTTGGATATTGCCTACAGTACGTGGTGTTGAACCAGGGGTCACTCTCGCTTTCTTTCTTTCCTTCAACCGCTGAATCTCTGTAGAGATCGTATTGGCTTTTCCTCCAGAGAAGATTCTTAGTGGACCAGCCTCCCCATGTCCATCGCCTCTGGTCCAAGCCACCGACATTTACTGCCTTTGCTTCCCCATCAGCCTCCCTCTTCTCGTCTCCCCGTGAGTTTTTGCACGCAGTTTCAGCGCGATGTTGAACACAAAAGCCTGGGTCTTCTACTGCTCTGCCCAGAGCCCTCCAGTGTGTTAGAAGCACCCTGATTCTCAGCTCTGGGCCCTTCGCCATGCACGGCTGGCTGGCCTGTGGCCCATGCCGGTTTCCCCATGCCACCTGACCTTTGGTTCCTCAGATTTGCACCTTAGGGTTTGTTGTTCCTTCTATTTGCAAAGCAGGCTTGTGTTCAGGTCTGTGCTCCTTGAGGGCAGGGCTTCTGGGGCTGTGGCCATGGCTCTTTCAGTGCTGTGTTCTCCAGGGTTCTCACGGCTGGGGGCTCCTCTTCCCCTTAGAATGTGGTCTGGTAAGGCAGGTACCGCGTGTTTCTTGTGTGCTGTTTCGGCATCTTGCGCGGCATCTGGCTCGTGAGGAAGACTAGGCAGGCTGGGGTGGGTGGGCACGCCTCTCTGAGCCTTTCACTTGGGGATGGTGGGATGCGCTCACAATGTCTTCAGAGGGGCCACCTCACCCCTGCCAGTCTCACCCATCCATTCTCCCTGGGTGGTCAGTGACTCCACTGACATCAGACCACTTTGCAGGTTCAAAGCATACTCTCTGCAAGGGCGCGTCCCACC
>PVIJ01019045.1:13148-24727 GCA_004024925.1 Scalopus aquaticus
GAGCAGGGATTGGGGGCGTGGCTTCCGCAGTGGCTCTCATGGTCTCTCCCCTCCAGTGTCACCTTCTCTGTGTTGCTGCTCCCTTCCCTGCATTTCTGTAGCACTTTGTTCACAGGGCTGTCATTGCACCGGAGTCTGCTGTGTTGTCCCTGTAAATTCATTCATTCATTCATTCATTCATTCATTCATTCATTCACTCATTCACTCACTCATTCACTAAAGCACCCAGGATGTCCCGGCACTGGTAACTGCTCAGGGTGAGGGAGGGCATCCTAGCTGCGAAGGGGAGGTAGGTAAGTTGGTTCTGATTGAAGAATTTTTTTAAAAGATTTATTTATTTATGCATACAAGAGCTGGGGTGTAGGCCAGAGGTGTGGGGGTGAGATGATTCACCAGAGACAGAGTGGGGAGCAGAACAGGCAGATCTACTGAAGTACACTGCTGAGGGGAGCAGCGGGTGAGACAGGAGGGGTCTGCTGCGCCATGTGGGAAGCTCCCTGGCCGGGGATTGAACTCGTGCTGCAGTGGCTGCCAATAGCTTCATAGGCTGAGGCTTAACCCCTTGCGCCACCAGGGAGGCCCTGATTGAAGAATTTTCAAGAAGCACACAGACCACAACTGCAGTAAAAGGTATAAGGTATTACTTCCAAGTCAAATTTTGTTTTGAGAAGTTCCAGAAAGTTCAACATATGAAGATAATTAAAGTAGCCCACAAAACAAGGGTGGGGCACCCCCACCCTGACCTCCTGCCTCTCCCTGGAATACTTTGACCAGAGTGTGGGGGGTTAGCCAAGGGCTGTGCCCAGCCAGAGCCACCTGGGGAGTCAAGAGAAAAGTTCTCAGGGGACACCACAGAATGGGGAGGCCCTGGGGGACCACCCACGCCCACCCGCAGAACTTACGAGCCCCTGCTCTATGTGCTCCCTGGCCGCCCAGGTCTGGGTGCTGCAGGGGCTTCTGGAACCAATTCCAATGGCTTTTGGAACCTTCCAAGGTGTTGTCCTGTCTCCTTGGGATGGCGCTTCCCTTTCCTCTTTTCCTCGAGATGTGCTGCTGTCCAGGAAGCATCCCTGGCATTCCGCCTCCCTCCTGGGCTCGCTGGCTGCAGTCAGTGCTCCAGGCTGGCGAGTGCACAGAGGGGAGATTCAGGTTAGGGAGACCCAGGCCTCCCCAGCTGTCCTCTCGGGGAGCTGTGGGACTTCCGGCTCCAGGGCTGTGCAGACCGGAGATACGGACTTCTTCCCGGAGGGCTTATGTAGAGGCTGTTTATTATGCGCTTTCATTCCCCAGCTAGATTACAATCCCCTTGGGGTCACACAGAGCCCGGAACTGTGCTTACATCCAAGCTGTTAATAAATATTTGTGTTGGATTTGGGAAAAGATAATAAATGTGAAGAGGAGTTGAAAAAGAGACATTTCTTTTATCCAGAATTTAACTTCTGGGAAAATTCATTTGAAGGACCCAATGAGTAACAATCGGCCAGGAAGTTTTTTTTTTTGGAGATAAAGAGTGATGAAGAATTGGAATTAGTTATGAAAATGCAGTTTAGGAGAGCCAAAAATAGAGCAAGAGAACAAATTACAATCCAGGAGTTGCCCCACGGTAGGCCAAGTGCTACAGAAAGTGGAGCTGGAGGAGAGGAGAGTGCTGGTGCTTTACTGGGAGGCGCAAGCTGTGGCAGAGAGGGTGGGGGGCAGTGAGGCACGCGGGAAGGAACGGTGCTGGGTCTTACACCTCGCTGTGCTGGCCGGGGACGCCGGCAGGTGGCTCGGCAGGTGGCTCCGCTTGGCTCTGCTGTGTTCTCCAGATGGGCTGTGTGCAGGAACTCCGTCTCAGAGCAGTTGCTGGGTGAGAGGGAAGAGAGAATCTGTGTGCCCGGCCCTCCCGTCTCCTGTTCCCCACTGGTCACCGTTCATTGCACGTGGGGTGGGGGGCGTGTTGCCCATGTTTCTGCCTTGCATCTCCCGGTATCACCTTATCACCTTCTTGTGGTACCCAGAGGTGTTTCCTGCAAGTCTACAGATGACCAGAGATGCCAGAGGCAGGAGGGGTGTAGCTGGGCTGCTGGGGGCACAGTGGTGGCCAAGAGTGGGGTGCGTTCAGGGCCGATTAGGGCTAGGGAGTTCAAATATCAGGGAGTGGGCAGTGCCAACAGATTTGGTAATCAAGCCAAATCACATTTTCATGCACTGTGCAAACAGCCAACATTAATGCAAAAGCGTGTGATGAGCAAAATAACAAAAATGTAAATACAGACAGAATCCTAAAGGTCTAGGGTTCAGTTGAAGCATGTGAAGTGGCAAAGCAGTCTTGGGTCCTACCTTTCTGTGGTGCAGGGGGACATTTATGGACATGCTAAGTTTGCAACATGGCACACACAGCTAAGCAGTGAAGAGGGCAGTGGGAACTAGTGTCTGGAGTGGTGGAGAAAGGCTCAGAGCAGGAAGTGGAAAGCTGGTGTTTGAAGCTGGGGACTGGAGAGAGTACTGGAGTGTGATTATAACTGGAGAAGAGTCCGAACCCCAGGCACCCCAAAATACGGAGTTTACTGAGAAGGAACCACTTGGGGAGCTGCAAATACAGAAATGGAAGGAGCACCCAGATCAGCACCGGGGTGCTTCAAACGGACAGTGAAATCACAGGGGGTTTCTTTCTGCCTCTCATATGCACATTTCTCGAGAGTGAGCATCTATTACTTGCGCAATGAGGAAACTCTCCATATTCCAAGATACTGTCACGTTGACGGGGAGATATGCAGAGAGGGAATGAATGGAAGGAAATAGCTTTGTAAGACGTGCTCAGTGCTGGCCACGCTGGGGTTCTCCAGGGCCAGCCAGGCTGCTGCTGTCTGCCCGCTGCCAGTAAAGGGTACCGGGACAGCTTTGCTGTTTTTCTGGAGCCCCGAGATACCTTGAGAGTGAGGGGTGCTGGTGTTGGGCTCTTCCTGGTATTTGCTTTCAAAACCAGAGCTTGAATTGGATGAGGGAGTTTGGCCCTTGGTGGGCTCATCTTTGAGGGTGAAGGTTGGCGGGGGGCAGGCTTACCTGCGTTCCTTGATGAGTTTGGACTGTCTAGAAGATGTGGATCCAAGAAGTCTGGTCTGCTAGAGTCCCAAATAGGTGATCTTGGTATCAATTTCTCACAAACTAGGAGAGATAATAATTCCAATTTGCATGTAGCCATTTTTCACCAAGCATTTAATTTTAATAAATGCTTAAATGAAGGACTGTCCCTGGTTCTCTCTTACTCAAGCATTTACTGAGTGCTTACTGTATACCGGCACCTTAGATTCAAGAGCGCACCCGTCACTTCTGCTGTGAGGCCTTCAGTCTGGCAGGGAGAAGGGACATACTACACTATCAGATAGATCATTTCTTAACATGAATCATGACGAACATTTGGGAGAAAGAGAGCATACGGCAGAGAGACTCACCCGTCTTGGTGGTCTGGCGGCTTCCGTGAGGGAGTGCGTTTAGGCAGATACAGGTTTCCCTCACTATCTGAAAGTACAGTGCTTCTATGACATCTTTCGTAAACTGAAATGGGTGCAAAGCAAATGAAGTGCCATTAGTTTATATGGAAAAAAATCATGTTTCCAGATCCCCCCAAATAACCTACCAAATCATAGCAAATAATACGTAAAACCTAAACTAACACACCTAGTAAAATAACTTGTCATGTAGGACTACCGTGGTAAATACCCGGCCTGTGTAAAGTGGTTCCTGGGGAGAGAGCTTGGCGCGCTGGTCTTGATGTGGGCCTGCAACCGCCTCTTGAATAGCTGCTGCCAAACCAATGCTGATATTATTTTCTATTTTTTGCCTTTTGTGATAGAAAATCCTTGTTGCATTTCTTTTGGTTAACAAAAACAGGTGCTAATATAGGTCTTTGATAAACGGGAAGTGTGGAACATGAGCTTTGGAAAAGGGGGATCCAGGAGTTGGAGGAGGAGGGGGGAGACGTGGTGGGCCGAGAGGGGGTGGGGGATTGTCTTGAGCACATCCTGCAAAGAGACCCCGTCCCAGGCTTGCTAGGGTGCTGTGCTGAAATGGTGCTAATGTGGCACAGGAGCATCCGAGACAGACTGAAAGTGCCTGTACGACGTGCAGAGAAGGCTGACAGCGACTCGGGGTGGGCAGCTGCTCGCCTGCCGCCCTGGCTCCAGGGCCGGGGTCGGGGGTGGTACAGAAGCAGCTTGCTCTCGGAGCAGACTGGAGAACGGGCACTGTCTGAGAGGAAGCCCTGCGTGGGCAAGGGCAGGCGCACTGTGGGGGTGGCTGAGTCTGGGAGGGAGGCTGGGGCGGGAGCTGGCGATCGTGCCCAGGGAGGTGTGGGCATGAGGCCACAGGGAGAACGTGGCGGAGGGAGGGCTGAGGGGAGAGTCTCAGGGAGGGAGTTCTCACCTTCAGGAGGGCCGAGAGGGATGACCAGGGAGTGCAGGAGAAGTGAAGCAGGGGGGCCCCTAAATCCGATGAAGAGAACTGAGATGGCAAGGGGTAGAGAGAAGGAAGTGCTGGGGGCCGAGGGACGGGGCGGGCCCTGGTTAGCCGTTGGCCTCCCCTGGGCTGCTCATCGCCCTGTCTGGCCCAGGCAGCGCTGAACCGAGCTCAGCGTGAGCTCTGACCGCCGTTCTCTGCCCTTGGCACTGCCGGGAGGCACTCGGGATGCCAGCCACCAGCAGGAGTCTGGGCGCAGGGCTGGTCTTCTCCCTAGTGCCCCTGGCCTGGGGCAGACGTGGTGAGAAGGGTTATTTGAGTTCAGTCATAGCCACCCCCTGACCCAGTCTCTTGCTTTTAACTTCCGCGCAGCCACAGCCGTGTGGCATGGAGCTGCTGTGCGGCGGCACTCAGCAGGAGGGGGCACGGGGGTCCGTACAGTGTGGCGTCTCCCCCACCACGGGGCCACAGCTCCTGCTCTTTGCTTCCCCGCTGGCCTCGGGTCCCAGGAACACGTGCCTCCAGCCATAGCCACGCCTCACTGAGGCAGGTGGGGTCACAAAGGCAGCAGTAAGTTCTTCTGTAAGCAGCAGGTGCATCCGTGCAGGAAGGGGCCCATGTCTTTGGGACTAGATGTGTAAGTGACTAATACGGAAAGCGCGAGGATAATAAAGAAGGACGTTATTTCCCTGCCTGCGTTCCCTAGGGTGAACCTCCTGGGGCGCCCCCGGCATTTCTCTCGATGACCTCTGGGAGCCCAAGGAGTGCTAAGAAACCCTCTTCCTTGTCAGCAGTTAAGTGTTGAAGAAGAGCCAGGTGTCCCTGTGGCCTTGGGCTTGGTCGTGTGTTTGGGACCTGGAGCCTGACGAAGACACCAGACTGTGAGGACAGAGAACAAGCTCTGGGAGGGCCTACTCTGGGGTGGGCCCTGCAGATGGAGACAATCACCACAGTCCTGCCCTGCAGCTGCTCAGAGTCTACCTGCGGCCAGCCGCAGACGGGACTGCGTGATGGTGCTAGCCCACGCCTGGCGGCTCGCCTGCTGGGGCGGGTGGCCGGAGGGACAGAGAGGGACATAAACAGTCACAGGCTTGAGAACAAAGGAAGGAGCTTTGATCTACTAGAAAGGGGGTCGTGGGTGGCTCCCATGAGCCTCTCGAGGAGCATGCTGAGATTTGGGGTCTACTCTTGGTGCTGCCACGTGTGCATCATGTGGCCCCTGCAAGCACCCCCACTTTCTGGGTCTTCTCTTCCCCGAGGCGATCAGGCTGATGATTGACTAGCCCAGATCTGTAAACTCACCTGAGTGCAGGGGGCTGGGAGGGGCTGGCACGCTGGGCCCCAATACTCACTAAGTGGGACATCTGCACCTCACTGGACATCTGCGCCGCGTGGCAACAGGCGGCCGGCTTGGCCGGATCCTCAGGTTTCCAAAGAAACTGGGAATTTGAAGGTTGTGAGCAATCTCTGATTTTCAAGTGGCAAGGATTTGAAATAAAAAGCAGCAGCAGAGCGTGGGGTGAAACATCCCTGGGTCAGTCCGTCCTTGCTCTTCTGGGCTTCGGCCCAGGGCCTGGGTGTTCTCTGAGAGCTTCCCCTGCTTCGACGGCCTGGCCTGGGAATTACCATTAACCATCATTCTCTGCGGTGCAGAAAGCCTGCCAATGGGGTCAAAATGCATTCCGAGACATCAGCAAAGCCTGCATTGGGGGGCGTTTATGACTACCACGGACCTAAGGAAACCAACTGCCAGTCCTGACACCCCCCTTCCCTCACCTGGTGGCCCAAACAAAGGTCAAGCTCCTTCATCCTTTGTTCGTTATCCAACAAATCATTCTTAAGGCCTAGTAAATGTATGTGCCAGGGACATTGCAAATACAACATTTTAGGATTTCCTAAGATTCTTTCCATAAGCAAGTTTGCAGAGCAGGAAAAAGCCCAGGTTCACACTGAGCAAGGTCGCCTTAAGGTCGAGGAGCCCTTTGAAGCCCCCGCAGCAGCCCGGAGCCTGCGGGTCAGCCCCATCTGGGCTGTGGCTTTTGAAAGTGCGAGCTCTGCTCCCTGAGTTTGGACCTGTTTTCCTCTGGGCAGGGCCAAGTCTGCTGAGGGGTGAGGCCGAGGTGATGGGGCGCCAGCAACTGGCCCGCATCTGGCCCCGCAGCCCCTCTAAGCGGCCTCTGCCCGGGCTGCGAACATTCATCACAGTCGGGTCCACAAATGTACTTAAGGAAGAAGGGATGATCTATTTTGTACACGCTCCTTAAAGGGATTCCATTTTAGCTCCAATTGTAATTTTTACCTTTTCCAGGGGAATTTATTGACACAGTGCCTAGCTCAGCCCTAGTTTTCGGCATCTTCCTTTTGTCTGCAAGCACACTCACCAGCCGCTTAATTTGTCATAGCCCTGGAGGTATCAGAACTAATGAGCTTTGTTTGAATAGACTTTTTCCAGTTCATCTAGCACACTTTGGGGTAATCACTCAGTTTCTGTTTGCTTCTGATCCGAGGCATTGTGGGAAATATAAGAAAATAATGGTTAAAAAAGCAGTATAAATTGGTAACAGCCACATTTTCTGCAAAGCCCTGAAGATGTTATTTTTTTAATTTCACCACTTATTGAAGTATTGAGAGGACTCTAAGTAGGACCATTACAATATAATATCAGAGCAGAATCTGATAAAACGCTATTTTTCAATTAGTCAGGAGTTCAGACTTTGCCTTCTTTAAGCAGTTCACAGCTAACAAATCTTTAAACAATCTAACCTCTTAAGGTTTGGAAGTGGACAGATAATAACCACGAACACATAACAGTGTGTCAGCATCGAGAATTTAAAAATCTATTACGGGGATTGCATACAGGAATGCTTTTTATTGGTTGCACAATTGCATTTTCATTTTTACACAGCTGATCTTCATAGTCCCTGTGACACCCCCAAGCACGTGGTTGAAGGTCTAGGAGAACAGGCTTGGGAACAGGTGCTGCGGCCCAGTGGGCAGCGCTGGGGGGTGTCTGCTTTTAACCCACTTGCTTGGGGGTGTTGTTACCGTGTCGCCCCAGTGGACAGCTGTGTCGAGGCTGGGCCTTCTGGTGTTGCCATTGCTGAGCGTCTTCCCCAGGACTAGAGATGTGCTTTTAGGGTGACTGAGATCTGTGAAATGGGGCCGAACCACTGATTTCTCCGACTGGGATGAGGCTTTCACAAAATATGGTGGCCTCCTGCAGATTTCTGAAGTGAAATCGAAAAAGAGAGATGTGAGGTGTCTCCTCTCACCCCCAACCAAGGATGTGGCCTGGCTTTTCCTAGTGGGCAGGGGAGGGGAGAGGAGGCCACTGCCCGAACAGCACAAATCGGGACAGTGACAGGTGGCTCTGGGCAGAGAAAGGCGGCGAGCATGCTAGGAGGCCCCTGGCTGGGTGGCTGGTCTGGACGGACTCGCAGTTACTCACCATTGCTGTCCCTGTGGGCCAGGCAACATTCTTTAGCCTCCTTTTGCCAATGAGGCAGCCAGGGCTCTGAGCTCTTAGACCATCTGCCCCTTGGTCACAAGATGGCGAGTGAAAGGGCCGTGACTGAAGCCAGCCCGTTCGCCATTTCGGCACCCCCGTGCCGTCCCTGGCCACACCTGCTGCGTCAGGAAGCAGTGCCACCAGCAGCTGCAGCCACAGCAGACTCTTTTTTTTTTTTAAAGATTTTATTTATTTATTTATTAAAGATTTATTTTTTATTTATACATACAAGCTGGGGTACAGGCCAGAGGTGTTGGGCGGTGAGAGGGTTCACCAGAGACAGAGTGGGGAGCAGAACAGGCAGATCAGAAATACACTGCTGAGGGGAGCAGCGGGCGAGGCAGGAGAGGTCTGCCGCACCATGTGGGAATCTCCCCGGTCGGGCGTTGAACTTGCGTCAGCCGCTGCCGACAGCTCCACAGCGCAGCGCTTAACCGCTGCGTCACCAGGGAGGCCCCATAGCAGACTCTTAACAGTGCCTGTGGGAGCCAAGTCCCCATGACAGGCTTGGTGGGGTGTTGTGAGGTAAGGAAGAGGCCCTGACCTCTGGGGCCCCAGCTCCGAGCTCAGAGCAGATGCAGACAGTAGGGAAGCGTGAGAGAATGTTGGTTTACATTGTTATTTGTATTTTGAATACAGGACCCCCGCCCCACTTTCAGGTCTTGTTGCCATAGCGCACCCACCTTCAAAGCACCCACGGTCCAGGCCTCCCCCCGTGGCGCAGCGGTTAAAGCTGTACTGTGGAGCTGTCGGCAGCGGCGACGCGAGTTTTGACGCCCGGCCGGGGGGATTCCCACATGGCGCGGCAGACCTCTCCTGCCTCGCCCGCTGCTCCCCTCAGCGGTGTGTTTCCATCGATCTGCCTGTTCTGCTCCCCACTCTGTCTCTGGTGAACCCTCTCGCCGCCCCACACCTCTGGCCTGTTCCCCAGCTTGTATGCATAAATAAATAAATATTAAAAAAAAAAGCACCCACGGTCCACCCCCTCAGTCCATTGTTTAGTTTGGCTTCATGTGACTCTTTGATTTCTCCATATCCCACATACAAGTGACACCATCCGGTGTTTGTCTTTCTTCTTCTGACATGCTTCACTTAGCATCATACCTCCCAGCTCCATCCATGTTGCTGCAAATTGCAAGAGTTTTGATAGCTGAGTAGTATTCCACGGTGTCCCCTCAAAAAACAAAAAGTAAATTTTATTTGCCTTGGTCTATAATTACTGCAACTAAGACGACTGAAAGAAACATGAATACGTTAAATTTTTGGCAAAACTCAATTTGATGTTTATCATAAGAAAAAAGGACCCATGAATACTTTACTATAAACTATCATTTTAGAATTAAAAAAGAAACAAAATTTAATTCAGGAGAAATGACTCAAGAGCTAGCTTTTTAAATTAGTTTATCTTTGTCATCTATGAAAAGCTAATATTTCTATTTCTTCCCCTAAATAAGAACCCTGGGCTTCTGGGAAAAAGAAAGAAGCACGGGAGCAGGGGTGGGTGGAGGACAAGGAGTGCAGGCCGAGGAGAGGGGTGTCACCGGCTTGGGGCAGGTATACCTGCTCAGACCCTGGGACCTGGCCCCCCTGGATAGCCCCAGGCTTGGGGGGGCTTTGTCCCTGGAGGAGCACCGACAGTGACTAAGAATTGGTGCTGGAGAATTCACCTGAAAAGTCCTGGGTGGAAGGTTGGGGCCAGGGTCGCCAGGGCAGGGGGTTGCTGGGCAATTCCCTGGAACCAGAAGATCCAGGCAGAGACCTGGTGACTGCGTTGCAACTGTTGGCTGGGGCACCCCGCTTCTCCTGCGTGTGGGCTCTCATCCTCCAGCATAAGAGAGAACAGGGGCTCAGGGAGCGTGCACCCCCCGCCCCTCTGTCCACTTCCATGGTTGCTGGGCCTCTGCTCTGACCCTTTAATTTATGCTGACTTGCAGAATTTCTCTCTCACCTTTTACGGACTGGGAGTGAACTGTTTAATCACCACAGTTCTTATTACTGAAATCACAGTGATCCATGGAGTTTTTGTTTTAAAGGAAAAAAAAATAACATAAGGAAAATTCCTACATTGAAAGTATTCTTAACTTGCTTCTTAAAGTGAGTATCGAAAAGCATGGTAAAGGGGGATACATCCATGACTTCGATGGTGCCTGGTAAGCATCTCAGCAGCAACCCCTGGCGCAGGGGTGCTGCCTTGGGCTTTCCAGAGGCTGTTCCTTGGCATCCCCTCCCTTTCTCTGTCTCTCTTTTTAAAGATTTATTTATTTATGCACACAAGCTGGGGTTCAGGCCAGAGGTTCACCAGAGACAGAGTGGGGAGCAGACAGGCGGATCTACTGAAATACACTGCTGAGGGGAGCAGCGGGCGAGGCAGGATAGGTCTGCCTCTCCATGTGGGATTCTCCTCGACCGGGCATCGAACTCGTGCCGCAGCTGCCGACAGCTCCACAGCGCAGCGCTTAACCAGTTGGGCCACCAGGGAGCTCCCAGCATCCTCTCTTTTGAGCCTTCAAACCAGCCTGTGAGAGAAATAGAAGGGGTATTATTTACCTTCCATTTTACAGCTGGAAAAGCCAAGACCTAAGGAGGGGATTGTCTGAGGTCACTTGCTGAGTAGGGACTTCGGACTGGTTTTCTATCCCCTGTACCCCCTGGCCCTCCGATCCCGACTCATCATCAGCAGTGGCCCACTGTGACCCTTGAATCATTCTTTTTTCTAATGAAACTCATTTGGCTCTTATTTAACAATAGGACACATTGCTTTTGTCTACGGATGTTCTAGAAGACTTAGCTTTGGGTTGTGAGGTTTGAACCAAAAATCATCCTATTTGCATTGTCACTGTCTCCCTAAAGGACATTGCCAAAGGTCAGTGAAAAATGCCCTGGAAAGTTTATCTCTGCACATCTCTTTCTAATTTAAATGGGACCTCCCTTTTTCTGAGTTTTTTTCAGAGATGACTGTGTGTGTGTGTGTGTGTGTGTGTGTGTGTGTGTGTGTGTGTACACGCTTTCTAAACAATGATGCCTAGGAAAATGCTTCTGTAATTTGAAATTTGTTTCATTCATGTTTTCTGAAAAGCCTTGAGAACATTCTGCCTAACTCTCCCCCCTTTTAGCCCCGTAGAGGACTTGCCATGCCCCCATGCGTGCATGGGCAAAACCCCTGTGACAAAACCATTGTAGGGCAAAGGTCATGGAGACCTCTAGAATCACAGTCAGGTAGGGGCTGCCCATAGACCTGAGTACGGCTGACCTTTCCATTCTCTTTTTTTCTTTAAAAGATTTATTTCACTTTTGGGAATTTACCCAAAGGACACAAAAACACTAATCCGAAAGGATACATGCACCCGTATGTTCATTGCGGTACTATTCACAATAGCAAAGTTATGGAAGCAACCCAGATGTCCAAAAATAGATGATTGGATCAAGGAGATGTGGTACATATACACAATGGAATACTATTCAGCATGGAAAGAAGATAAACACATGCAATTTGCAGCGACATGGATGGAATTAGAGGGGATCATACTCAGTGAAATAAGCCAGAAAGAAAGAGAAAAATATTGAATGGTTTCACTTATAACAGGACTATAGGGAGGCCGGGTGGGAGAGAGACAATGGGGGGGGGGGAGGGAGG
>PVIJ01019046.1:0-24625 GCA_004024925.1 Scalopus aquaticus
GTCCGGTCTGTCTCGGGGGCCTCATGTCGGGTGCCTGCTCTTCCTCGGGCCCGCTGCCCAGGCCGTGGCTGGGGACTGTGCCCCGGGGCCGTCTCTGCCTTCGCGGTGGCTTCTCCTTGGCCGCAGGGCCGCAGCCTTGGGGGAAGGTCTCGCTCGGGCAGTCTGTGGCATTTGGGGGGAACGGGGAGGCGGGTTGTTACTCGGATGCTCTGTGCCAGCTCCGGGGGGCCCTACTTTGCTTTCATGTTTGCCTGTTTCGTTACGTGCCGCGCTCTTAAAAATGCAACCTGGTGGCGGAAGAAGAATTTCGTAACTGAAAACACAGGCCAAGTAATATGGCTTCCCTCTGGCCCGCGTTTGCGGTGCAGCTGTATCTGCCTCTTGCCCCCAACTGAGGCCGAGCTCCCCGTCTTCGGGCCTGCTTGGTTTTGTGTCTGAGCCTTTTCGGCAGTTGGTGAATGTTACTCTAAAGCCTGCGTTTTAGTGGTTGCAAAGTGTTTAACCCTGTAGCTGATGACTTGTCATCTGCAGCGTTCAGCATTCCATTTTCCTGTCATTTGTAACTTGATAAATCGTTATGTTCGATTATTTTCATATGTGATCATTTCTCAGAGTCATTTCTAAAATGGTCAAAATAGTATTGCGTGGAAGAAACCATGAAAAATTGACCCCCAGACCAAGTTGCAGCGATTTTACGTGTCTGTGAGCAGGCCCGTGTTACCATCTTGGCCGTCTTCACTCCTGGTGCTTAGCTTAGCATCGTTAGGGAGTAGGGCTTGCCTACTTTATACTCTCTTATTTTTTGATAGAAGAACTGGGGTGCAGGCCAGAGGGGTGGTGAGAGGATTCACCAGAGACGGAGTGGGGAGCAGAACAGGCGGATATACTGAAATGCACTGCTGAGGGGAGCAGTGGGTGACACAGGAGAGGTCTACTGTGCCCTGTGGGAAGCAACCTGGCTGGGGATCGAACTCAGGCCATTGTGGTGACAGCACTGAGACTTAACCGCTAGGCCACCAGGGAGGACCCCTGCCTTACTCTTAATTTCTTTCTATTCTATATTAGGTTTATTTCACTCCAAGCATTTTAAACAGGCCCTGGTCACTTAAGCAAAGAGGCACTTTTTAAGGAACACTTGGCAGTTTGCAACAACGAGGGGGGAAATGATTGTGAGTGACTATGAAAAGCAGGGGCTCTGTGTGCTGCCTATCTAAAAAGGTACTTCCAGTGGTTGGGAAAGTCCAGGGCTTCTAGAGAAGCCTCAGTACTAAAGTAGTGGCAATGACCAGCAAAGCACGGGGATGTCGGGGACTGTTCTCACCCTGGAGGTTGACATCTGTTGTTTTTGTCTGTTCCTTCCTTCCGGGGAAACAGGCCTCCTCCTCCACAGACTCTTAGCAGAGATGTGGCCTTCTTAGGGCAAGCAACACTGCGTAGAAAAGTCCAGGCTGAGTAGTCCAAACAGCACCTTTGAGAAATCTGTTGTTCACACTTCCTGTATCTCCAGAATGACCCCCTTTCTAGGGAAACCAGGTTGCTCAATTTTAATTTTAATTTATTATTGAGATAACATAGGTTTGCAATACTGTTTGTGATTTAAGGGAATAGACTCACACCTCCTCAGAGGAATGGCACCACACCTAATATCAGAGCCCCATCCATAGTCCTTTACCCTAATTCATTTGCGCTCCTAACCCCTGTGTTCCCGCCTCTTTGTTCCACCCTCCTCTAGTAGCCTAAAACCTATAATCATATTTCTGTGACTTGTTTTGGTTTAGTTTTATCAGTTCCTTTGTTTGATTTCTTTACATGCCACATATGAGTGAAATTTTCCAGTATTTGTCTTTCTCCTTCAGACATATTTCATTTAGTGTCATCCCTCCAGTCCCATCCATGTTGTCCCATATGACAAGAGTTTATCTTTTTTATAACTGCAAAGTATTCTATTTTATGTGTGTGTGTGTGTGTATATATATACACACACATATATACACACGTATATGTATATATATCACATCTTCTTAATCCAATCCTCTGGGATGTATAATTTTTAAACTGATATATAGTTCTACATATATTCTGGATTCCACTGACTGTTTGGGTATGTAGCACACATATATGCATATACAGGTACATATGCATATTTATTGTATATGTACATATACATATATGTCTAAATATTTATCAAATTTTATATAACTAATTTTAAGTATCTTCAACAGATCTTTTTTTTGAATTTTACTCTTAATAATGTCTTTGATAAACACAAGTTTTAAATTTCATTATATATGAAATTATATATGAAATTTCATTTAATGAAATT
The DNA here is from genome assembly GCA_004024925.1 of Scalopus aquaticus. Taxonomy (NCBI): domain Eukaryota; kingdom Metazoa; phylum Chordata; class Mammalia; order Eulipotyphla; family Talpidae; genus Scalopus; species Scalopus aquaticus. Next base: position 2,324 of record PVIJ01019046.1, read on the forward strand.
TAAATTTCATTAAACAATGTGTTATTTTTGGTTAGTGCCTTATTTACCCTCTTAAAATTTTTTTTTTGCCTACCCTCTAACTTTGAGGATAAAATCCTAAGTTTTCTACTAGATTTCCTTGTCAACTTTTGTAGAATGAGATGAGGTAAGAGTTAAGGTCCCCTGTATGTATCAAAATAATGTATTAAAAACACTGTCCTTCACACAATGATTTGCTGGGGTCCTTATATCATAGCATTTAGTTGTTTTGTATTTCCATGTTTATTTCTGGCCCCATTGATATGTTTTCCCATCCTTGCATCAATACTACTGTTTTAATGACTGTACTTTCATAGTAAATCTTCATATCTGCTTGTGTGTTTCTTCCAAAATTTACTCTTTTTTCTGAAGGTTGTGTTTAACGCTTTAGTTTCTATACCATGTTTAACACTTTAGTGTCCATACCGTTTCACTCTCAGCTTGTCCATTTTCACAAAGAAGTAACATAGTGGGATTTTAAATGAGATTGGTGAAGGTCATTGTAGGGAGAATTTTTGATAATGGTTCTTAATAATGACTCTTCCAATACTTGCAAAAAGTGTTTTGATTTTTTTTTCTGCTGAGATCTTTAGTTTCTCATTGATGTCTTATAGTTTTCTTGTAGTGCCCTAGTATACTTTCATTAGATTTAGATATTTGAATTTTTTATAATGTTTTCAGTTACATTTAAAAATTCATTTCTAATTATTTGTTGCTATTCTATAGAAATAAAAAATGTGATTTCTGCTATATCTAATAATGACTAAATTTACTTTTTGCCTACAATGATTTTATACTTTGTTGCATAATCTAAATACAGAACACTGTCATCTATGAATAATGAGTTTTATTTATTCCTTTTCAAACTTTATACCTATTATATTTTACTGATTCTACTGCACTTTTTAGAACCTTCAGTAAATTATCTTTAGATAGTGAACATCTTTGTCTTTTTTCTAACCTCAGGAAGAAGATAGCTGATATTTTACCAATAACACTGGTCAACAAATTTTTACAAAAGTCATGTTACTGAAATAAAATTAGTCATTTCCTATAAATTTGTATGTGCTCAACACGAATATGACAGTCAAATTCTAATTTTGGCTCTAGTTTTTTTTGTAATCCGCAATAAATGGATGTTTACATCACAAAATGCATGCCAATAGTAATAGGCCTACGGTTAATACCTGTAAAAAATCAAGTCATAGACTACTTCTTAAATTTCTTTGCTTGTATCTTGTACAGCTGTTCAGGAGCATCTCTGGGGAGTGTCCAGCAGTAGTCAGCCAGCATTGTAGTGGACTATTTCCCCTGGTATCATTGTTCCATTGATGCGATATCTTGTTGAAAACATTGGCCATGTTCATCACTAACCATCCCACAGTATTCAGGGAGAAATCCAGATGGGAATGAAGGAAGTGGATCTTTAAAGACATATTGCAGCCAAGTTTCTGATAGTGCATCAGCATGTCTTCTACTAGTTCCTTGTAGTTTTCTGCCCTAACATTCCCAAGAAAGTTTGTAGACACTAGGCGAAAAGCATTCCATGCTTGTTTCGCATCACCCTGCAGCAAGTTGTTGAACCCATCATCTTTGAAGAGCTCTTGAATCTGAGGACCCACAAGAACTCCCTCTTTAATCTTTGCTTCGCCTTCGATATAAAGTAATTGTGACATCTTCTTCTAGAAGATTCCATTGTTGGAGTCTCGATCCTAACAATTCTACCTTGTTCTTGGGTAAGTCCAAATCACGAACCAGGTCATTTAGTTCTTCCTATATTAATCTGTGTGGGGTTGATGATGCACCACAGTGAAAATCTGGATCACTGCATGCTGATGGAACAGGGGAAGAACAGGTCGGCTCACCCTTGTCCTCATCAGATGAATCAAGAGAGGTTCTGGAATAGGAAGTCCCTCACCATGTGGAACTGGTCTCAATGCAGACGGAATGTTTGGGTAGACTATTCTCGACTTCTTTTGCTTCATTATTCTTCCAGAAAGAGGAGGAACCAAGCAGAAGTAACAATCTTTTATGTGGTTGCTTGGCTTTCTCCACACCCTGGGGACTGCAAGTGGCATTGATGGTCTTTTGCCATTGAACCACTGTGAAAGCTGTGTTGTACATGTAACACAGCATATATGCGGGGCCCAAGGCTTGTCTTGGTCACCAACCTTGCATCTGAAGTCAAGATGAGAAGCCTTCTTCACTTGGAAGTGATACTTTTCTTCTGGTTGGCAAATGTCACTTCCCCACAAATAGAGCAGAAATTGTCCATGCTATTAACGCACTTTCGAGGCATGACTGTTCTGTATTGTGCCTAAATGGATAAAATAATAACAGTTCTATGGAACAGTAGCTTAAACTGTCTCGCACAAAGTCTGAAATATTTTCAGTGCTCAACCTTTCCAACAGGGCTTTCTAGAGTGCACTGCTGACAGCAGCTTACTTCAGTAGCCACCTGGCAGTAGTATTGCATTGCATCAGAAAATGATGCAATCAACTCTGGATGAGGTGTGCATGATGGTATTATGCAGTGCGATGCAATATTACATCATTCTAGGCTGATTTAGGATGTTGTTGCAGTCCTACTGGATAAATTTATATGGTGAAACATATAATAAAATGAATTACATGAAATATCTTCAAAATGAGAGCTAATGAAAAATTTTCAGGGTTATATTCATGTTCAGCACACATAGATATTACAGATTAGGGCCTTTTTAGGTCAGTAATGATCTCACTGTTGACCAGTGTAATTGTGACATTTACTATAGTTTTATTTGTAGATAAGTTTTACCAGGTTGAGGAAGTTGCCCTCAGTTCTAAGTTATTAATAAATTTTATCATGAATAAATGCTGAAATTTAACCATCTATAAAAAATCATAAGGTTTTATGCCTTTTTTTCTGGCAGTGTGGTGCATTGCTTTGATTTTCAAATTTCAAAACAATGTTGCACTCCTGAAATGTACCCCACAAAATCAGAATGTATGCCCTTTTATGTATTATTGTATTTTATTTGCTAATCTATGTTTAGAATTTTTGTGTCTTAAGTTCAGGAGGGATTGTGCCTACACTTTCTGGTTGCTTTGATGTCCTTGTCAGAAGCTGTTCCCAGTTTCCTATGGACATCCTGAATGGAGGACAAGAGAGGGGACTATTCCCCTAGCAGGGACTGGAAAACATTGGCTTATAATTCTTGAAACAGGTAGTCATATTTTTATCTGCTCTTGGGCCATGAGAGTATCTGATTCCCCAAGCATTCTGATTAATCGTGGTTACACTCATGTTGGCTGTGGACATGTGTCTGGTACCTTCCTCCTCTCCTCACCGCCACTGGCCTAAAATTGGGTTGCTTTCCCCGAGAACACGGTGTCGCTGGGGGCATGGTAACCCTCCCGCGTGGTCCATCACATGCATGGTGCAAATGCACGACGTATAGACCTGTGCAAAAGGCAGTCTTGCCACGACTACGTGTCTGTCACAAACGAATCTGTGCGTGGATGGTTCTCAGGAAATGATGACCGATGAAGCAGAGGCGCTGGCCGTAGCGCCAGAAAACGACAGAAAAGGTCGTGGCGAATCCGAGAGTCCTCCATCGGGGAGAAGGCTGAGGATGGCGCGGCTGTCAGTGAGACAGGAAGGCGAGGAGGGGTCCCATCCGGGGCCCTCAGGCTTGTGTGTGGAGCATGGTAAGGCTGCCTGTCCTCGCCTCCTGCCCGGGCGCTAACCCGCAGTCTGTCTGCTGCCTCCTTCCTCCCCCGCGCTGTTCTCAGCAGGCGCCCTCTTTGCGGCCACAGCTGCTCACTCCCACCTGCATGGACACTGCGACTCCCTACTCCACGCTTACTGCTTTCTCCTCCTTGCTGGCGGCGTTTTCCTTCTTTCTTTGCGCTCGCTTCCTTTAGGGGGTCAGCCCGGAACGCGCGGTGCTCTCCCGCTGTCCCCACGGCCCAGTCACTGCGGTAGCTTGCGGTCGCTCTGCTTGCAGATAGACTGTTTGGTGATGGGATGCGAGTATCAGCCGTCTTGACATCAGGGGAGACTTTCGGCATTTCAGCTGGTCTTTGTTGTCCTCACGCTAAGGCCACGTCAGCTCCGGAGGGGGCACCGTTCCTGGAGGTGCCGGCCACACCAGGTGGACGCAGGAGTGGGCCCCAGCTCCCGTTCCCGCTCCCTGTCCGAAATCCATTTACGGTATTGCCCTCGGATGGAGGACGATCAGGCAGTAAGCTGCTAAGCACAGACACGACGCTTGATCTTAGCCAAGAGGCCGAGAAGCATCGGCATCTGAGGGCAACATTAAATCACAAGCGTCAGGGCCCCGAGAATGTGTGATTGGGGTTGGCGTGCCCAGCTGCATCCTGCTGTGTTCAGAGCGCCGGAGCGGAGAGGGTGGTGTGGTTAAGTTCTCTTTCTTCCCCGAGCTCACTTCCCTAGAAACCCAGGAGCGCTGAGCTACCCCCGTGGGGCTGATGGTCCACAGACCTAGCGGCCAAGCTCTGGCCTCGGTCTCCAAGTGCTCCCGTCACTCCCGGTGTGCTCGGGGAGCCGAGGCAAAGCCACCCGCTCGGCCTCGTGGGGGTGCTCGGCAGAGCGATGACTGGCAGGAGATGGCATCCCACCCACCCCCTGGGTTCTTTTTCTGCGGATGTCACCAGTCTTGACAGGGGTGGGCTGGCCAGAGCTGGCAGAGACGCGCTTGGCGGGCGAACACTTACCCGCTGCCTTTCTGCAGATGGCCCAGAAGCCGCGGCGGAGCCTGTGTTGGGACCGCCGCCCAACAAAGCGCCGCTACATCCCGAGGAAGTCGGCGCTGACGTGAAATGCCAACTACGGAAGGAGATTCGACAGTTCGGGCGAAGTAAGTGTACAAGAATCCCTCTCACGTAAGCAACCCAGAGACCTCTTCCTCACGCTGTGGTTTAGAGTATAGCCGTGGTGCCGCGAGTCTCGTTCTTGCTGGAAGTGGGTTTTCGCGTGATTGGAGAGCGCGCCTCTTTATTTTGACTCCAGTGTCCCAGCACCGCTGCCCCGCGCCCTTCTTTCCTTGTTGCTTAGTTACGGTGCACAGGAGTTGCGGGAACGCTCGTGTGCAAGGGCCTTGACTAACCCTGAAAACACAGACTCTTTCACACCGCAGCCTTTGAAGAATGATTCCCGAGGGAGTGGCTCCTGCAAGGTTGAGTTCTGTTTCCTCTCAATGGTGGAGAAATACTGAAGGCTTCTTTTTAAAATGTCTTCAGAATATGAAAGAATCTTCAAATTGCTCGAAGGCGTTCAAGGACCTCCGCGAGTGAGGAGAATGTTCGTTGAATTTACCATCAAGGAAGCCGCGAGGTGGGTGTGAGCAGGCGCTCTGCGGTGCCTCCCGCCTCGGGCTGGCGCGGCGCTGGCTGAGGGCTGGGAAGTCGCTGCTGTCTGTCTCCAAGCCCCGGCCCCCTCGCTCGCGTCAGGGCTGCTCGCGCGGTCTGTGCTGAGTCTCCCTCAGTGCTGCTTGCCCAAGGTGCCGTGCGGCTCATCAGGGACTGAGCGGGGCGCGGCCTCTCCTCGACACCCTGAATGTGCTAGATTGTCTCGTGCCACACAGAGGCACTCTTCACTGCCCAGTGCAGTGCAAGTTGCTCCATCTTGTGCCTCCCACATCAAGCTTTCTTTGGGAATCTTTGCATTCATGACTTGTCTTCTCTATTTTCAGATTTAAAAGAAGAGACTTAATTCAGCACCTTGAGAAGGTACTTGAAAAAATAGATTCTGATCATTTTATCAAGAAATAATTTTCTTCCACAAATGCATAATTCTGTTCTTTCAATGACAGATGAAAAATAAGAACTAGTTTGGTGTTTTCTAGAATGTAACAGGATAGCATTTATGTCTCCTAGCTTGTGTTAATTAATAGAATTGCGTTAAAGAGGCTATGAGAAAGCAGTGGAGCTGCTTCATGTTATAAATTGCTGCTAGTGAACGGTGGTGTTTTGGCCTAATAGTTCTTTGAAAGGATACGGTGTATTTGTTTCTTTTCCTATCATAGGTGAGAGATTATTAAATTAGAATGTTCTGCTATAGCCCTGTTTCTGCGTATGTTGTAACTGGCTTTTTTTTTCTCCTTTCACTATTCGTTTTTTATTCCCTTTGCTCTGAGACTGCATCTCACTGGCCATGGTGCTTGTCCTGGAATTGGGGTGATTCAGTGCTGCATCGCTGAAGTGTCTGAACCATTAGATGTCCTCCCTGATTGGGTTGTTGTAATTTTCCATGACCTTTAACCACAAAACATAAGCGTATTAGGAAGGGATCTAGACATTCAACACGTACTTTTCCTGAGTCGTTCTGTAGCAGCAACCAATTTTCTTTGCTAATCGCTTACATCACTCTAGACCACTGAGGAGATCCACTTCTGCTCATTGAGATGACGAGCGATCCCACGTGACTGGCTGGCAGTCCCAACTTCTATTTCAATGAGTCATTTTTGAGTCCCTTGTTGAAAACATTTCTCCATTTGGAACAAGAACCTGTATGTAGTCTAGCAGAGCAGAAGTTGTGGGGACAGAAGGCAAAATTTTGCTACTGTTTATGCAGGAATACAAGTGAGAATTCCTCTCATTGCGGTGTCTTCATTGGTAAAGACATGCACATGGCTATGGAAGAAAACCCATAACACACTGGACACCGAGTTGGAGCATCGCCACCCCCTAGATAATGTTGCCTCAGTCTCAAAAGGCACTGACACCAAAGTGGAAGTATAACTGAGGTTTCAAGGAGTCACTCCACTATTCTACAGGTAGTAGGGAACACAGGACCAATGAAATCCATTAGCAAAAGCCCATTCCCGTATTTCATTTCTCATAAAGTTTTATGTTTTAGGGCCTCCCTGGTGGCCTAGGGGTTAAGTCTCAGTGCTATCACTGCCACAGTCTGAGTTCGATCCTGGCCAGGGAGCTAACCCAATGGTGCAGCAGACCTCTCCTGTATTGCCCGCTGCTCCCCTCAGCAGTGTATTTCAATAGATCCACCTGTTCTGCTCCCTACTCTGGCTCTGGTGAATCCTCTCACCTCCCATGCCTCTGGCCTACTGCAGTTCTTCTATGCAATAATAATAATAATAATAATAATAATAACAACAACATATTTAAATTTAGATGTTTTAACATGTGGAATACCATGATGGCGGATATGGCATTTTCCTAAGACTACAAATACTGGTTTTCTAACCAGATTAAAGAAGGAATTCCAGGGGCCTCTCTGGTGGCGCAAAGCGTTAAGCGCGGTGCTGTGGAGCTGTCAGCAGCTGCTGTGTGAGTTTGATGCCCAGCCAGGGAGATTCCCAGATGGTGCAGCAGACCTCTCCTGCATTGCCCGCTGCTCCCCTCAGCAGTGTATTTCCGTCCATCTGCCTGTTCTGCTCCCCACTCTGTCTCTGGTGAACCCTCTCACTGCCCCACACCTCTGGCCTGCACCCCAGCTTGTATGCATAAATAAATAAATCTTTTTTAAAAAGAAGGAATTCCAGAAACCCACAACAATTTCAGAGAAATTGCACAAAAATCTGTTTTTCTGGTACACCACTCAATACCAAAATTTGTATCAATCAGGCTTCAAACTGAGAAAGGGAGAACCAGTAGGAGATTGTGGTGTGTGTGCTCACATGCCCGTGTGTAGAGATTGTTACAAGGAAATGACATTATGTACTATTAGGAACTCATGAAGCAGTCTGTGTAAGACAGTTGTCTCCTCATTTGATGCTGGAATAGGCCAGGTAGTCAGGAAGAAGAGATCGGGCTCTTCACAAACATGAGCTGGTTGCCCCAAGAAACTTATGGAACTTCATGTCTATTCTTTTCACCCTGACCTTGGTGAAGAGGGTAGTCTGCAGAGGCTAGGGCCCTTCACTCTGTCTCAGATTAGATATCCTCCTCAGAAAAGCCTTCTCTGATACTAAACTCAAAATACTATCCACTCATTTTCATCTCTTCACCTTATTTCAACTTTTCGTGGAGTACTTATCTTTATCTGACAATTGTTCTGATTGTTTCCTGTCCTTATCTCCCAAATGAATGTAACATCCAGGAGAACAGTGTTTGAACTTTGATGTCAAGGATAAATGTCTGGTGCTAAGAAGGCTTCTAGTAAATACAAATGAATTATTTTTTAATATAAGAGGAGGTTCATGCTGTCATGACCCTCAGTTTACCAGAGAAGTTGGGTGTGCAGTCCCAGGCCATGAACAAATAAGGACAGACCTGGAGAACAACTCAGAGCCAGGTCTGTGTGGAAGCCATGTTCTCTCCACTGCTCCAGTGCTGCCTCAGATTCCACAGCCTTAGACTCCCCCTAGTGACAGCCCCGCATTGGTCCCTGCCTTGTCAGTTGACTCTGGATCCAGAACATTCTCTACTTATCTCCCTCCCTGACAGGAGGTCCTGGGGGAGGGAGGGCCTGGCTCTCATCTGCCTCTGCCTCAGTCCATCAGCTTTGAGGACATCCAGGATGTGTTACCCTGTCAAACAGGACTAAACTTCTCTCCCTCAGCTAATCCTTGGCCCAGAGGACAGGGCTCTTCACAGTGTACTCCCCAAATGAGACCACTAACAGCCATTGAATGACTCCCCTTTCACTTCTTTAGGCTCCAGAGCTTGTCCCTCTCCTGGCTACTGGGTCATGCGTGTTTGCTGCATGTGGCGCCATCCCCAGGGAGCAGTGAGCACAGAACAGGGCCAGGGCTGCCTGTGCCTCTTTACCGTCATGCTCTCCCAGTCTCACAGTGACTGACAAGGCAAGGGCTATGGTTTCCTCTCAGCACCTGAGGAAACCCAGCCTCCAGAGATCCTGTCATTGCTCACAGCCAGTCTGCTGGTTGGCTGCAGACTTAGTTCTTCCCTCCATGGCCCCTGCTCTTGAGACCCGAGCAGCACTGCGCCTGTCCTTCCCGAAAGGGAAACTGCGATCCTCACCACGTTGACACGGAAGGCCAGGAAGTGGGAGGTTTTACCTTGCCACGAGAAGAAGTGCACGGCAACGCGCCCCTTCACGTCAAAGTCCAAAGTGAGTCTCTGCACGACTCAGTAGCCCGCACTATTGGGCAGATGCTTGGATTTGAGCGACCCGGAAGGCGACGAGGAGGATGCAGAGTCAGCTTAGAGCGGACACGCGACAGCGCCGGTCTCCTGCCTCCGAAGTGCGGGTGGCCGGTATCATGGCGCTGCACCTGGGGGGCGGGTTCAGCATCACTAAGGAGCCCCGCCCCCAGCCCTCACCACCATCATTGTTCACGCCCACTTCTCTGGGTCCAGGCTCGCCCCAGAATGTTGGACCCCTCCCACTCTGCCTTGGGCCCATTGGAGCGGAACTCACCCCACTTTACTGGTCAGGACACTCTGGCCAAGGCTGAGGTGCGCACCACGGTGGTCCTCTTAGTAAGTGCTCACGTCAACTTTAAAAAAAAAAAGATTGATTTATGCATACAGGAGCTGGGGTGAAGGCCAGAGGGGTGTGTGGGGGGGGAGGGTAGGGTGAGAGGATTCACCAGAGACAGAGTGGGAGCAGAGCAGGTGGAGCTACTAAAACACACTGCTGAGGGGCGCAGCGGGTGACATGAGAGGTCTGCTGCGCCGTGGGGGAAGCTCCCTGGCTGGGGATCGAACTTAGGCTGTGGCAATGGTAGTGCTGTGACTTAACCCCTAGGCCACCAGGGAGGCCCCCACCCCAAAAGTTCCTTTAGACATGGCCTTTACCCCCTGCTCCTGCAACCCTTTCTGCTGTTTCTATGAATTTGACTACTCTAGATACCTCATGGAAATGTAATCATGTTTTTTAGCGACTTGCTGATTTCACTTAGCATAATGGCCTCAAGCTTCATCCACTTGTCAGAATGTGCTGTCTTTCTCGGGCTGAGGGATATCCCATCATATTCGTATGGCATATCGGGCTTGTCCACCCGTCCATCAGTGCACGATTGGGTTCTTCCATCTTGGGGCAGTGGTGAATAATTCAGCTACGAACATGCGTGTGCAAGTATCTCTTTGAGATCCTGCTGTCAGTTCTTTTAGATAGCTGTCCACAAGTACGATTGTGGGATCATATAGTCATCCCATTTTTAATGTTTTGGGGACCATTTTACAATCCCACCAACAGTGCACAATGCTTCCAATTTCCCCACACCTTTCCAACCTGTTATTTTCTGTTTTCCTTTTTTATATGGCAGCCATACTAAAGGGTGGGAAGTGATATTTCATTGTGCTTTTGATTTGCATCTCCCTAATGATTAGTGATGTTGAACATCTTCTCATATGCTTGATGACCATTTGTGTACCAGGACACATTGTTTAATGAGGACAGTCTCAGTTTTTCAGGACGAGAGCATTCCAGCAAGTGGCTGCACTACGACGTGACTATGCTCGACACTGCTGAATGGCACAATTAGAAATGGTCGACATGGTAAATTTCATGTTATGCATTTTTATCACAAATTTTTTACTTTTTAAAAATGATTTATTTATGCATGCAAGAACTGGGGTGTAGGCCAGAGGTGTGGGGTGGTGAGAGGATTCACCAGAGACAGTGGGGAGCAGAACAGGCAGATTGACTGAAGTACACTGCTGAGGGGAGCAGCGGGCGAGACAGGAGAGGTCTGCTGCGCCGTGTGGGAAGCTCCCTGGTCGGGGATCGCACTCATGCTGCAGTGGCTCTGGATCGCTTCATAGTGCTGCAACTTAAGCCATTGAGCCACCAGGGGGCCCCTTATCACAGTTTTTTTTAAAGGCTGAACCCCACCAGAGACCGGAGTGTAGCCTTGCAGATGGACGGCTCCTCGGGTGAGTCTAACATGCAGTGAAGGCTCCGAGCCGCTGCCCTGGACTTGCGCTCCCTAGATCCCAGGCCACGTCAGGCCAGGGCCTGGGGGGCTTGTTGCACAGATTCCGGCACCCACCCACATTGAATCCTGAGGTCTGAGGGCAGGACCTGAGATCCTGCATTCCTGGCAAGCCGCTAGGTCAGGCGCTGCTGCCGGTACAAGGACAGTGTTTTGATGAGCAAGGCACATAGATCAGGGGTCATCAAAGTGTGGGCCCACCTGTGTTTTAGCACTCTCACCTCTCCCCAGAATGCTGATGCTCTCTGAAGTTTGAGAACCACCGATACAGACTTTTTGGTATGGTTTCCCCTGAAGAGGATCCCATCTCAGCCTCCTCAGCCTGGGGTGAAAGGTGCACTTGAGGAATCCTATATTTGGGGTGTCGGAAACCATGCTTTGCTTCCCAGGGGATCAGACTGCCACATCTGGGTGTAAGATAAGTACGATGTGGAAGTCAAGGGGCCTTCACTGTCCAGGCCAGATGTATCAGAGCTTCATGCCACTAAGGGAGCTATCAGAAGTGGGGACATCTGTCAAATTCTTCTCATGTTGCGTTTTGTACAGAAAAAGTTAACTTGTCAAATCCTGTCAGCTGTTACCCCATTAACACCCTGCAGAGCTGGGAAGAGAGGTATTGCTTCCCTTTGCCAAGCCCTCACTGCCCCAGGTCTCAAGGGAGCTGCTTGCTGTCTTGGGTTTCTGGAACTTCTCCCAAGGGCCCCTGCATGCCTGAGCTTATGTAAAATGACCCAAAGGGCAGAAATGTCCCCAGGCTTGTACGCCTCCTACCTGCATTCATCTGGACACACGGTTCTCAGGAGTTCTCTTGTGCCAGGCACTGTGTTAGGTACCTGGTTTGGCCGCACGCCAGACAGGGCCTCCAGGCTGCTCCTTGTGTGGCATGTCTGGGCCCTCGGAGTCCCAGGGGGCGCATGGGACCCTGGGGAGGATTAACCTTACCTCATAGCTCCATTCTCTCCGCAGTGGCAGATCGAGGGACTGTATCCTACCTGGGGCCGTGCCCACCTGGGTGGCCCCAGCACTGGAACTCTGCTTAGTCACTCCAGACTATTCTCAGAAGTGGAGAAGATGGACATAGGATGGACAAGTGCCATTAGAACCCAGGGAACCTGCCATCTACCAGGCCAGAGCTTGCTGGCGTGGTGATTTGGGGCCTTGGCCACGGCAACACAGTTTCCTAAGGAGACAGCTGAGAGCCAAACAAGCAGGTTGGCTGCAGAAGTCCGATCCAGCTGGCGACACTTGGTCAAGACCCCCAAAGAAGAGTGAGAGATGGTGATAGAGGGAGCAGGTTTTCCTTAGATTTGGTGGTTCCAGAGGGCAAGGCGGGGGCAGGAAGTGCATAGAGGGGGCCAATTGGTTGGTGGATGGTGACTGGACATTTGGTAGGGGGCATGGTGAGATATATGCAGCTGAGGTAAGAAAATGTACCTACCCCTGGAGCCCATAGAGTGCTGTAAACAAATCTCACTTCAAGAAAAAGAGAAAGGGAATAAAAAGAGTAGGTTTGGGCCTTATGAGAATCAACATGGCTATATGTACAGGTTTTCTAGACTCCAGGCTTCAGACTCCTGAGTGCTGGTCAGGGAAACTGAGTCAGAAGGGCAGTCACATGGACCCAAGCCATGCACAAGGGCAAGGCTTTAGGGCATGTGCCATCATAAGCCCAAGGGTCATCCACTTTATATCCGGGAGCAGGTCTGCAGCAAGACTGACCCCAGGCTGCAGCTGCTGGACAGAGGGAATAATGGGTCTCTGCCCTGGCCAGGCCTGGCTCCCAGGTGGGCAGGGAGGCTATTGTGGGTAGAGGCCAAACAAGCCAACCTGACCGTGGACTTTGTCACCAGGAAGGGCTGCAATGCAATCGGAAGGGCGTATAGTCACAGTAATGGTGTGTCGGAGCCAAGGAGGCAGGACTAGCGATTATGGATGAGCCGTGACGATGAACTTCTGCTCGCCGAGACTGCTCTTGCTGCGCACACTGCTGACCGCTCAGTCGGCCTGCAAAGGAGACCAACGCTGAGTACCAGATATGGCGCCACGACCCAGCAGGCAGTCAGCCAGGTACCGACGAATCAACAGGTTGGTTATTTTGGTCTGTTTCCAAAATAATTAGAAAGAGGGCACATCTTTGAACTTGAATAAACATTTATTCTACATACGGATTTTCCTTCTCCCCCATGGCACTTTTTGAAATACCAACATTGGTGAACTTGGAAAATACCAAGCAATATCATGTCATTCCATACAGTGCTTATACATAAGGAAGTGACTTCGCAGGGCGCATGCGCACGGATTTCACTGGTCTTACCATGTTCCCCATCACTCTTAAGTGGCTGGTTCAATTGAACCACATGGAATGACCTTCTGAACTTCAGTTATGAATCCTATCTTGATGGCAGTGCGTTCTTTGTGGGGTGGAGCGATATAACCTAGCAGATGGCAGTGAGTGCAACGCCTGCAACTGAAGACCCGCATCCATGTCTTCAGCCGTGAAAGGGTGGCAATGTTGGGAGGCCCTCTCAGTATTATCTGTAAGCACCCAGTAGCAAAATTTTACTTCCTGTCCCTAGATTTTTGTGATCAGTTTAACTACAGGTCTTCATTACAAACAGAGAAATTTCTTCAAAATGGGAAAATTACTCCATTGAAATCAAACTTGAGATGGTTAGCTGACCACTTTGGATTACTCCTATCTCCTAATCAATGAGCAAAAATTCAGTTCTTCTATGATCAACAGTGATACGAGCTAAACACCAAAGGAAACTGGGTTGTTACTACACAACTAGATATGTGCACATCTAGAGCTCTTCTTTGTACTCTACTGCTTTGTGATTCGAATTAATAAGAAATTATAACAACCCAATCCAGACATAACACCTAATGGTCCAGACTCTTCAGTATTGAGTCACATCTCTAGGACAAGCACTACGACCAGTTGGTGCAGGCTCAGGGCAAAGGGAACACAACATGGGCAGTGAAAGGAGGCAGCATAGTGACGTGCTGCTGGGGAGAATACTACTATTTACCTGATGACTTAATAACATCCCCCCACCTAGGGGGACATATAGATAGACAATATATTATCCATTCAAATGAAATACTTAGAGCAAATGCTCAGCTTTTACTAGCTGAAATTTATACCATTAAGGTGCCAATGAATTTTCATAGACTCTGGAAGACAATTTTCTTAACACATGTGAGGTGACATCAGCAAAATCCTCATTCCATTCAAGAAAACAGCAATCTGTTCCTTATTTCTCATTGTGATAACAGGATTATATGTTTGGGATGTAATTATCTGTTCAGAAAAAGGCTGGAATCTATTTTTTCAAGTACCTTCTCAAGGTGCTGAATTAAGTCTCTTCTTTTAAATCTGAAAATAGAGAAGACAAGTCATGAATGCAAAGATTCCCAAAGAAAGCTTGATGTGGGAGGCACAAGATGGAGCAACTTGCACTGCACTGGGCAGTGAAGAGTGCCTCTGTGTGGCACGAGACAATCTAGCACATTCAGGGTGTCGAGGAGAGGCCGCGCCCCGCTCAGTCCCTGATGAGCCGCACGGCACCTTGGGCAAGCAGCACTGAGGGAGACTCAGCACAGACCGCGCGAGCAGCCCTGACGCGAGCGAGGGGGCCGGGGCTTGGAGACAGACAGCAGCGACTTCCCAGCCCTCAGCCAGCGCCGCGCCAGCCCGAGGCGGGAGGCACCGCAGAGCGCCTGCTCACACCCACCTCGCGGCTTCCTTGATGGTAAATTCAACGAACATTCTCCTCACTCGCGGAGGTCCTTGAACGCCTTCGAGCAATTTGAAGATTCTTTCATATTCTGAAGACATTTTAAAAAGAAGCCTTCAGTATTTCTCCACCATTGAGAGGAAACAGAACTCAACCTTGCAGGAGCCACTCCCTCGGGAATCATTCTTCAAAGGCTGCGGTGTGAAAGAGTCTGTGTTTTCAGGGTTAGTCAAGGCCCTTGCACACGAGCGTTCCCGCAACTCCTGTGCACCGTAACTAAGCAACAAGGAAAGAAGGGCGCGGGGCAGCGGTGCTGGGACACTGGAGTCAAAATAAAGAGGCGCGCTCTCCAATCACGCGAAAACCCACTTCCAGCAAGAACGAGACTCGCGGCACCACGGCTATACTCTAAACCACAGCGTGAGGAAGAGGTCTCTGGGTTGCTTACGTGAGAGGGATTCTTGTACACTTACTTCGCCCGAACTGTCGAATCTCCTTCCGTAGTTGGCATTTCACGTCAGCGCCGACTTCCTCGGGATGTAGCGGCGCTTTGTTGGGCGGCGGTCCCAACACAGGCTCCGCCGCGGCTTCTGGGCCATCTGCAGAAAGGCAGCGGGTAAGTGTTCGCCCGCCAAGCGCGTCTCTGCCAGCTCTGGCCAGCCCACCCCTGTCAAGACTGGTGACATCCGCAGAAAAAGAACCCAGGGGGTGGGTGGGATGCCATCTCCTGCCAGTCATCGCTCTGCCGAGCACCCCCACGAGGCCGAGCGGGTGGCTTTGCCTCGGCTCCCCGAGCACACCGGGAGTGACGGGAGCACTTGGAGACCGAGGCCAGAGCTTGGCCGCTAGGTCTGTGGACCATCAGCCCCACGGGGGTAGCTCAGCGCTCCTGGGTTTCTAGGGAAGTGAGCTCGGGGAAGAAAGAGAACTTAACCACACCACCCTCTCCGCTCCGGCGCTCTGAACACAGCAGGATGCAGCTGGGCACGCCAACCCCAATCACACATTCTCGGGGCCCTGACGCTTGTGATTTAATGTTGCCCTCAGATGCCGATGCTTCTCGGCCTCTTGGCTAAGATCAAGCGTCGTGTCTGTGCTTAGCAGCTTACTGCCTGATCGTCCTCCATCCGAGGGCAATACCGTAAATGGATTTCGGACAGGGAGCGGGAACGGGAGCTGGGGCCCACTCCTGCGTCCACCTGGTGTGGCCGGCACCTCCAGGAACGGTGCCCCCTCCGGAGCTGACGTGGCCTTAGCGTGAGGACAACAAAGACCAGCTGAAATGCCGAAAGTCTCCCCTGATGTCAAGACGGCTGATACTCGCATCCCATCACCAAACAGTCTATCTGCAAGCAGAGCGACCGCAAGCTACCGCAGTGACTGGGCCGTGGGGACAGCGGGAGAGCACCGCGCGTTCCGGGCTGACCCCCTAAAGGAAGCGAGCGCAAAGAAAGAAGGAAAACGCCGCCAGCAAGGAGGAGAAAGCAGTAAGCGTGGAGTAGGGAGTCGCAGTGTCCATGCAGGTGGGAGTGAGCAGCTGTGGCCGCAAAGAGGGCGCCTGCTGAGAACAGCGCGGGGGAGGAAGGAGGCAGCAGACAGACTGCGGGTTAGCGCCCGGGCAGGAGGCGAGGACAGGCAGCCTTACCATGCTCCACACACAAGCCTGAGGGCCCCGGATGGGACCCCTCCTCGCCTTCCTGTCTCACTGACAGCCGCGCCATCCTCAGCCTTCTCCCCGATGGAGGACTCTCGGATTCGCCACGACCTTTTCTGTCGTTTTCTGGCGCTACGGCCAGCGCCTCTGCTTCATCGGTCATCATTTCCTGAGAACCATCCACGCACAGATTCGTTTGTGACAGACACGTAGTCGTGGCAAGACTGCCTTTTGCACAGGTCTATACGTCGTGCATTTGCACCATGCATGTGATGGACCACGCGGGAGGGTTACCATGCCCCCAGCGACACCGTGTTCTCGGGGAAAGCAACCCAATTTTAGGCCAGTGGCGGTGAGGAGAGGAGGAAGGTACCAGACACATGTCCACAGCCAACATGAGTGTAACCACGATTAATCAGAATGCTTGGGGAATCAGATACTCTCATGGCCCAAGAGCAGATAAAAATATGACTACCTGTTTCAAGAATTATAAGCCAATGTTTTCCAGTCCCTGCTAGGGGAATAGTCCCCTCTCTTGTCCTCCATTCAGGATGTCCATAGGAAACTGGGAACAGCTTCTGACAAGGACATCAAAGCAACCAGAAAGTGTAGGCACAATCCCTCCTGAACTTAAGACACAAAAATTCTAAACATAGATTAGCAAATAAAATACAATAATACATAAAAGGGCATACATTCTGATTTTGTGGGGTACATTTCAGGAGTGCAACATTGTTTTGAAATTTGAAAATCAAAGCAATGCACCACACTGCCAGAAAAAAAGGCATAAAACCTTATGATTTTTTATAGATGGTTAAATTTCAGCATTTATTCATGATAAAATTTATTAATAACTTAGAACTGAGGGCAACTTCCTCAACCTGGTAAAACTTATCTACAAATAAAACTATAGTAAATGTCACAATTACACTGGTCAACAGTGAGATCATTACTGACCTAAAAAGGCCCTAATCTGTAATATCTATGTGTGCTGAACATGAATATAACCCTGAAAATTTTTCATTAGCTCTCATTTTGAAGATATTTCATGTAATTCATTTTATTATATGTTTCACCATATAAATTTATCCAGTAGGACTGCAACAACATCCTAAATCAGCCTAGAATGATGTAATATTGCATCGCACTGCATAATACCATCATGCACACCTCATCCAGAGTTGATTGCATCATTTTCTGATGCAATGCAATACTACTGCCAGGTGGCTACTGAAGTAAGCTGCTGTCAGCAGTGCACTCTAGAAAGCCCTGTTGGAAAGGTTGAGCACTGAAAATATTTCAGACTTTGTGCGAGACAGTTTAAGCTACTGTTCCATAGAACTGTTATTATTTTATCCATTTAGGCACAATACAGAACAGTCATGCCTCGAAAGTGCGTTAATAGCATGGACAATTTCTGCTCTATTTGTGGGGAAGTGACATTTGCCAACCAGAAGAAAAGTATCACTTCCAAGTGAAGAAGGCTTCTCATCTTGACTTCAGATGCAAGGTTGGTGACCAAGACAAGCCTTGGGCCCCGCATATATGCTGTGTTACATGTACAACACAGCTTTCACAGTGGTTCAATGGCAAAAGACCATCAATGCCACTTGCAGTCCCCAGGGTGTGGAGAAAGCCAAGCAACCACATAAAAGATTGTTACTTCTGCTTGGTTCCTCCTCTTTCTGGAAGAATAATGAAGCAAAAGAAGTCGAGAATAGTCTACCCAAACATTCCGTCTGCATTGAGACCAGTTCCACATGGTGAGGGACTTCCTATTCCAGAACCTCTCTTGATTCATCTGATGAGGACAAGGGTGAGCCGACCTGTTCTTCCCCTGTTCCATCAGCATGCAGTGATCCAGATTTTCACTGTGGTGCATCATCAACCCCACACAGATTAATATAGGAAGAACTAAATGACCTGGTTCGTGATTTGGACTTACCCAAGAACAAGGTAGAATTGTTAGGATCGAGACTCCAACAATGGAATCTTCTAGAAGAAGATGTCACAATTACTTTATATCGAAGGCGAAGCAAAGATTAAAGAGGGAGTTCTTGTGGGTCCTCAGATTCAAGAGCTCTTCAAAGATGATGGGTTCAACAACTTGCTGCAGGGTGATGCGAAACAAGCATGGAATGCTTTTCGCCTAGTGTCTACAAACTTTCTTGGGAATGTTAGGGCAGAAAACTACAAGGAACTAGTAGAAGACATGCTGATGCACTATCAGAAACTTGGCTGCAATATGTCTTTAAAGATCCACTTCCTTCATTCCCATCTGGATTTCTCCCTGAATACTGTGGGATGGTTAGTGATGAACATGGCCAATGTTTTCAACAAGATATCGCATCAATGGAACAATGATACCAGGGGAAATAGTCCACTACAATGCTGGCTGACTACTGCTGGACACTCCCCAGAGATGCTCCTGAACAGCTGTACAAGATACAAGCAAAGAAATTTAAGAAGTAGTCTATGACTTGATTTTTTACAGGTATTAACCGTAGGCCTATTACTATTGGCATGCATTTTGTGATGTAAACATCCATTTATTGCGGATTACAAAAAAAACTAGAGCCAAAATTAGAATTTGACTGTCATATTCGTGTTGAGCACATACAAATTTATAGGAAATGACTAATTTTATTTCAGTAACATGACTTTTGTAAAAATTTGTTGACCAGTGTTATTGGTAAAATATCAGCTATCTTCTTCCTGAGGTTAGAAAAAAGACAAAGATGTTCACTATCTAAAGATAATTTACTGAAGGTTCTAAAAAGTGCAGTAGAATCAGTAAAATATAATAGGTATAAAGTTTGAAAAGGAATAAATAAAACTCATTATTCATAGATGACAGTGTTCTGTATTTAGATTATGCAACAAAGTATAAAATCATTGTAGGCAAAAAGTAAATTTAGTCATTATTAGATATAGCAGAAATCACATTTTTTATTTCTATAGAATAGCAACAAATAATTAGAAATGAATTTTTAAATGTAACTGAAAACATTATAAAAAATTCAAATATCTAAATCTAATGAAAGTATACTAGGGCACTACAAGAAAACTATAAGACATCAATGAGAAACTAAAGATCTCAGCAGAAAAAAAAATCAAAACACTTTTTGCAAGTATTGGAAGAGTCATTATTAAGAACCATTATCAAAAATTCTCCCTACAATGACCTTCACCAATCTCATTTAAAATCCCACTATGTTACTTCTTTGTGAAAATGGACAAGCTGAGAGTGAAACGGTATGGACACTAAAGTGTTAAACATGGTATAGAAACTAAAGCGTTAAACACAACCTTCAGAAAAAAGAGTAAATTTTGGAAGAAACACACAAGCAGATATGAAGATTTACTATGAAAGTACAGTCATTAAAACAGTAGTATTGATGCAAGGATGGGAAAACATATCAATGGGGCCAGAAATAAACATGGAAATACAAAACAACTAAATGCTATGATATAAGGACCCCAGCAAATCATTGTGTGAAGGACAGTGTTTTTAATACATTATTTTGATACATACAGGGGACCTTAACTCTTACCTCATCTCATTCTACAAAAGTTGACAAGGAAATCTAGTAGAAAACTTAGGATTTTATCCTCAAAGTTAGAGGGTAGGCAAAAAAAAAATTTTAAGAGGGTAAATAAGGCACTAACCAAAAATAACACATTGTTTAATGAAATTTAAATTTCATTAAATGAAATTTCATATATAATTTCATATATAATGAAATTTAAAACTTGTGTTTATCAAAGACATTATTAAGAGTAAAATTCAAAAAAAAGATCTGTTGAAGATACTTAAAATTAGTTATATAAAATTTGATAAATATTTAGACATATATGTATATGTACATATACAATAAATATGCATATGTACCTGTATATGCATATATGTGTGCTACATACCCAAACAGTCAGTGGAATCCAGAATATATGTAGAACTATATATCAGTTTAAAAATTATACATCCCAGAGGATTGGATTAAGAAGATGTGATATATATACATATACGTGTGTATATATGTGTGTGTATATATATACACACACACACACACATAAAATAGAATACTTTGCAGTTATAAAAAAGATAAACTCTTGTCATATGGGACAACATGGATGGGACTGGAGGGATGACACTAAATGAAATATGTCTGAAGGAGAAAGACAAATACTGGAAAATTTCACTCATATGTGGCATGTAAAGAAATCAAACAAAGGAACTGATAAAACTAAACCAAAACAAGTCACAGAAATATGATTATAGGTTTTAGGCTACTAGAGGAGGGTGGAACAAAGAGGCGGGAACACAGGGGTTAGGAGCGCAAATGAATTAGGGTAAAGGACTATGGATGGGGCTCTGATATTAGGTGTGGTGCCATTCCTCTGAGGAGGTGTGAGTCTATTCCCTTAAATCACAAACAGTATTGCAAACCTATGTTATCTCAATAATAAATTAAAATTAAAATTGAGCAACCTGGTTTCCCTAGAAAGGGGGTCATTCTGGAGATACAGGAAGTGTGAACAACAGATTTCTCAAAGGTGCTGTTTGGACTACTCAGCCTGGACTTTTCTACGCAGTGTTGCTTGCCCTAAGAAGGCCACATCTCTGCTAAGAGTCTGTGGAGGAGGAGGCCTGTTTCCCCGGAAGGAAGGAACAGACAAAAACAACAGATGTCAACCTCCAGGGTGAGAACAGTCCCCGACATCCCCGTGCTTTGCTGGTCATTGCCACTACTTTAGTACTGAGGCTTCTCTAGAAGCCCTGGACTTTCCCAACCACTGGAAGTACCTTTTTAGATAGGCAGCACACAGAGCCCCTGCTTTTCATAGTCACTCACAATCATTTCCCCCCTCGTTGTTGCAAACTGCCAAGTGTTCCTTAAAAAGTGCCTCTTTGCTTAAGTGACCAGGGCCTGTTTAAAATGCTTGGAGTGAAATAAACCTAATATAGAATAGAAAGAAATTAAGAGTAAGGCAGGGGTCCTCCCTGGTGGCCTAGCGGTTAAGTCTCAGTGCTGTCACCACAATGGCCTGAGTTCGATCCCCAGCCAGGTTGCTTCCCACAGGGCACAGTAGACCTCTCCTGTGTCACCCACTGCTCCCCTCAGCAGTGCATTTCAGTATATCCGCCTGTTCTGCTCCCCACTCCGTCTCTGGTGAATCCTCTCACCACCCCTCTGGCCTGCACCCCAGTTCTTCTATCAAAAAATAAGAGAGTATAAAGTAGGCAAGCCCTACTCCCTAACGATGCTAAGCTAAGCACCAGGAGTGAAGACGGCCAAGATGGTAACACGGGCCTGCTCACAGACACGTAAAATCGCTGCAACTTGGTCTGGGGGTCAATTTTTCATGGTTTCTTCCACGCAATACTATTTTGACCATTTTAGAAATGACTCTGAGAAATGATCACATATGAAAATAATCGAACATAACGATTTATCAAGTTACAAATGACAGGAAAATGGAATGCTGAACGCTGCAGATGACAAGTCATCAGCTACAGGGTTAAACACTTTGCAACCACTAAAACGCAGGCTTTAGAGTAACATTCACCAACTGCCGAAAAGGCTCAGACACAAAACCAAGCAGGCCCGAAGACGGGGAGCTCGGCCTCAGTTGGGGGCAAGAGGCAGATACAGCTGCACCGCAAACGCGGGCCAGAGGGAAGCCATATTACTTGGCCTGTGTTTTCAGTTACGAAATTCTTCTTCCGCCACCAGGTTGCATTTTTAAGAGCGCGGCACGTAACGAAACAGGCAAACATGAAAGCAAAGTAGGGCCCCCCGGAGCTGGCACAGAGCATCCGAGTAACAACCCGCCTCCCCGTTCCCCCCAAATGCCACAGACTGCCCGAGCGAGACCTTCCCCCAAGGCTGCGGCCCTGCGGCCAAGGAGAAGCCACCGCGAAGGCAGAGACGGCCCCGGGGCACAGTCCCCAGCCACGGCCTGGGCAGCGGGCCCGAGGAAGAGCAGGCACCCGACATGAGGCCCCCGAGACAGACCGGAC
>PVIJ01019047.1:0-24619 GCA_004024925.1 Scalopus aquaticus
GAGGCTAACAAAACCGTCCCCACGTGACTCAGGAACCTACAAGGAGGCGGCTTCCGTGTCAGGTCCACCTAGCGGGTCATTTCGTCCAGATTTTAACACTCAGACCCACGCGTAGAGTGTGGCATAGGGGGGTGGGTGTCAGGGGTGGCTTAACCGTTTCAGGGGAGGAAAACACTTGCTCAGCTAGAGGCCCAGGAGTTACAAGGCCAGGTGGGGGCGAGAGGAGCGTCCAGAGGAGACTCAAACAAAATACCTGAGCCGAGCACAGGAGGCCGCTAGCACACCAGAATCTAGATGCCCGGATCCTGAGGGGTTCAGATGCCAAGGAAAGAGACTAAGGGAACTGCTGGCGTTCGTTTCTGTAATGGAAACTTGTTCCTGTCGCTTCTGTGCCTACAGGAAACCTACAGGTCACAGAAACCAAAAATAACTGGAGAGGAGGAGGGCGGCTGTGAGCTTGCTGGGGACCCCACCGGCACCACCTGTCTTTCTTCAGTGGGGCAGGAATCGTCTCTGCCCTCTAGTAACCACTTTCTAACCACGTTTCCCCCCCCTTTTAACTCATGATGGGATGTACTAAATAGATACACCATGACCTCTGGAGCCATCAGCCCCCAGCCACTACCCATTCCCTCCATCTTGGCTTCCTGTTTCTTCATAATAATTGAAGCTCCTCAAGACTGACTGATCTTGACTGAGGGTTCATACCCAGAGCAGTGCGAAAGAGGCATCCCAGGAGAGGGGGAAAGCTTATTTATGTACTTTTTAAAAGCACACTGATCCTTATAGTTTTATATGGGAAATAAAAATAAACATTTTTTTAAAATGTGTAAGTGAAGTTAAAACTTTGGCTAGTGGGAAATATGCCAAAGATGCAGAATTGGTTTGGCTGTATAATACAGTGATTAAGAGCTCAGACTTTATTTTTAAAAAAGATTTATTTATGCATACAAGAACTGGGGTGTAGGCTAGAGGTGTGGGGTGGAGGGGTGTGAAGATTCACCAGAGACAAAGTTGGAAGCAGAACCGGCAGATCTTCTGAAATACACTGCTGAGGGGAGCAGCGGGCAACACAGGAGAGGTCTGCTGCACCATCTGGGTTAGCTCCCTGTGGAGGCGACTGAAATGCTGCAGTGGCTGGGGATCGCTTGATAATACTGAGACTTTAACCCCTGCCCCATGAGGGAGGCCCAAGAGCTCAGACTTTAGAATCAAATCACAGTTCCAAACTTAGCATCATTACTTAACCTGTCAAGATCAGGTAATTGGGGATAATAATGGTATCTACCAACTTTTAGGGTTGTCTGGGGAGTTGAATTGAAAAATCCATGTACTAAAATGCTTAATTTTAGTGGGGCCTGACCTATAACAGGAGATAATATTAGCTGGCCTTATTTTTAACAAGGGAGAATAAACTGGGTGTGTGTGTGTGTGTGTGTGTGTGTGTGTGTGTGTGAAAGAATGTTTTGTTGAGTTTGTTTTACTTTTTACCGTAAAAATAATCTAATCCAGATTATGGGTTTTAAAAGATTGAGAAATATAACCACAAACTGTAAGTGTTGGAAAGAACTGCAGAGACCTTGTTAATGGATTCATTTCACAGATGAGGAAATCCAAAATGGAGGTAACATCAGAATTAGTGACCATCTACCCCCTGCCCATGGGCTGAGCTATGTACCCAGGACACACACAAGACAGGGGAAAGAGTGGGATGGAAGCAAGCATTATGCACTAGATAGATTTCAAGACACTATTGCTGGGGAAGGGATTTGGTTAGCATGTTGGGGCCAACTGCACAGCCTTCCCACTGCCACCTCAGCACCTGTTTTCCTCACTGGACCCAAGTTTTATCTATTTTCCTTGGTGGTACTCAGGGGAGTCCCAAGCATTAAGATTCCCAGCACAGATACATCTCCCAGCCTCTTGATATTCTTAGTGGCTTCCTGGTTTCTCACTGCCGCCTCCACACCTCAGGCAGGAAGTGACTTCAGAGCAGCAGGATGCAGGTGGCTCCGGAGAAACTTCATGAAGTCACTGGTTCCTACACAATGAGCCGGAAGGCAAGGGCAGGGAATGGGAGAACAAGGGCCATTTAAAATGTCTGCCGGGATAAGTGGTGGAATTGGCACAGAATCCAGATGGTATCCCGGAGGGAAGAACCCCTCTTTCTCCCACCCCCTGGCATACCTCAGTTCCTAGATCCTTTCCAGGTAAGAATCCAGGACACAGGAGACAATACAGAGAGGCTTCTTTATTCCAAAAATCTGATCTTGCAAGATCTAACATTTCCACCCCTAAGCTCTCTCCACCTGCCCATCCAATCTGCTAAATAAAAATCATAGTTCCTTCTCTGTTATCTCTTTCTTCTTCAGTTCCGTAGTGGGGAGTAAGAGGGAAAGAGGGAGAGGAGTAGCTTTCATACCAGTCCCCAAGTGACAGTACTAATACTGACCCATCTTGAGAAAACTCCACCCCACAAAATCAAAGTGCTTCTTACCTTCTACCCCCAGCCCATTATCAAACAGGGCAACAGGGGGAGGATTATAAATCAAGGCTTGGAATATCATCTCACATTTCAGACATTCCATCCAGCTAAGAGGCAACCCCGTTCCTAATTTTCTACCTACTTAGCCTACACCAGAGACTGTATCCCTCAACTAGCCTCTTAATCCTACCTGGATACTTGGTCAACTAGAAGGCTCCTTTGGCCATCAGCCAATCACCTTTTAAATCTCCTAAGGCTCTAATCCCAAACTACAGCAAACCCAGAATGGAATTCAGCCCCTTTTCTCCCTCTGTGCAATATTCTTGTGCATTCATTGGTTCCAGGCAGGGGAGTAATGGGAAGATCAGGTCACAGACCTCTCTCTTCTAAGGTAAGTAAGTTACCCAGCACCAGTTCTAGAGGCAAAGAAATTTCTGGAATCTGGGCACTTGCCAGAACATGTCCAAAAACCTACTAAAGGAAGGAATTTCTCTCAGGTAGAGGTAACCTCAAGGAACATTTAAGCCCAGCCACCTCTGCAGTAAAGGACAGGTCTTGTCTCCTTACTGTTTAATCAAGATAAAGAGTTTCATAAGTCTCCCTTAGGTCATGAAGTTCTTAGTGGCTGGGCAGAATCAGAAAAGGTCACAACATCTCTGATATCTTAGATCCCTGCACTCAAGGAGGGATCATTTCAATGCCAAGACCAAGTCCCCATGGGAGGATTATGGGCTTAATTTAAGCCCCCTGAGCGGGCTCTTTCAAGATAGATGGACACAGAGGAGCCAAACCTAGGTGACCAGACTAATGGGACTACTCTGGACTGACTTGCGGTAGAGACTGCCAGCCTCCACTTAGAGCAATGCACATCCAGATTGGCACTCCCCTGAGCCTCCAGGAGGTATTTTTACCTCCATTTCAGGCTCACCATAAACGTTCCTATGACCCTTGAAGAAGAGGGAAACATCTACATCCAGTTCTAGCCTGCTAGAGAACTTACAATAACCACAACACCAGAGAGGGTTCCTGACCCAATCTCAAACCCATGTGTTGCCAGAGCTGCCCTAAAAACAAATAGAGGTTCCAGACCTAGAATTGGAGGGGCAAGAAAAGAACCCCTTTCTCCATTTTAAACAAACCAACAAGCAAACAAATAGAAGAACAATTCTAAAGAGAAAAGTTATGACAATAATAATAAAAAGCACTCAAGCCTAAGGAGACAGCCAAGTGCTAGTCTCTGCCAGCAGAGCTGTGACCTCATGGTCTATGTTTCAGGTCACTTCTGATCACACTTGTGAAAGAAGTGGGCAATGAAATAGAATGAAGCCCTGGTGCCACCCAAAGACCTAAATAAATTATATTTACAGATAAGTGAGTGAGTGGAGGGGTGTTCCCTCAAGGAAACGAAGCCTCCAGCTTGTCCCCTCTCCCAACCTCTAGCTTGCTCTCCTCAGAAATAATTTTGATTGTGGGGAAGAGGTTTTGACCAGCAAAACAGAGGCAGATTAGGCCGGCATCTGCCACCCCTGCTCTCCCCAGTGAGAAATTAAAGTGGTGGCAGTTTCTGATGGGGGCAGGGCTCTTGCACACCCCCATGCCCAAGCCTGAGAGGGTAGCCAGGCCTGGGTCTGCAGCTTTCCTCCTTTCCAGGAAGCAAGTGGGTCTGGGACGGCACTCAGCTAGGGTCCCCCCAGGATGTGGTAGTGAACTTTGGTGTTGGTGGCAGCTCCGTGTTTCTGGCGCAGATGCAGCCGCAGTTGACTCTTATGCCGGAAATGCAGGTCACAGGGATCACACTGTGGGAGGACAGCCGGTTAGGTTCCCTCCACATTCACAACCTCCTTTCAGGTGTGGATCAAAGGCGAACTGCCTAGCTCTCCGCTAGAGACAAAGTCCTTTAGTCCTCACGTGCTCCAAAATCCTTAGGGGGAGGCCGAGGAGCTAGGTACAGCCCTCTTCAGCAAAGGTATCTCCATCCATTAGCCCCTCCTCAGCATAGCGCCCAGTCAAGGATTCTAACGGCTACACCTGCCCCGCCCCCCACAGCCCACCATTCCGTATTCCACGGATTCTTCCAGATCACTGCCCATTTCGAAAAGATCTGCGGGCCGTCAGGCCAGCTGCGAGGTAAATGGGAGGTAATTCTAGGCTTTGGGCCAGGCCTGCAGGGTACTTACGTGGTAAGGTTTCTCTCCCGTGTGGATGCGAACATGGCTCTTGAGCGTCTGTAGGTGGCGGAAGCGAGTCCCGCAGGTGGGGCAAGGATAAGGCTTCTCCCCGGTGTGGATGAGCACGTGCGCGCGCAGATGCGCCACCTGGGAGGGGAGGAGACTTAAGACCTCGCCTTTTGGGGGGATAGAAGCCTTCGCCCCAAAAGACAAATTTGCCTTTGAACGGGCTGAGACTGGCTCCATACCTGAACAAACCGCGAGCCGCACGTCTCACACTTATAGGGCTTCTCTCCGGAATGGATGCGGCTGTGTGTTTTCAAGTTAGCCGGCCGGTTAAAGCGGGCTCCGCAGATGGAACAGTGGTAGGGCTTTTCCCCTGGAGGCAAGAAGGAAGAGGGGTTAAGGACTGCCCCCAGGACACCTATGGGCATGAAGGCCAGCGTCGTCTCTCCCCGCCCCTCCCCTACCTGTGTGCACCGTGCGGTGACTGGCGAGGTTGCCCTTGTAGCGGAAGGCAGACCTGCAGAGTTGACACTTGTAGGGCTTGTCCTCCTCCCCAGGAGTCATGGGGTCCAGCCGAGAGGAGCACCCGGCCACAGCCTCACAGTTCTGGCAGCTGAAAAATTCACATCCTGGCAACAGGGATGGGTAATGACAACCAGTGAATACCCGGGAATACCCAAAGCCCACAATAGCAGGTTTACTTTTTCCCAATCTACTGTTGCTCAAAGTTAAGTGGTGAGTTACAGGTGGAGCCAGGATCTGACTTCAGCCTGTCTTACTTTAAAGTACTCTCCTGATCTCTTCATAGTGGTGGTATGAGGTGGAGGTCACTACTAATGGGTGGAAGTTTCTGTTTCTTTCTCCTCTCTTGCACCATTCTAGATACAGTTTGCCAGAGGGACACTGCCAAGCTCTGGACTGACCACTCAGTCCTGGATGGGAATAGGCCAGAAGTTCCCAAACTTTGCTGCTCTTTGGAAGCTTTAAAAAATAAGGATGGGGGCCTCCCTGGTGGCGCAGCGGTTAAGCGCTGCGCTGTGGAGCTGTCGACAGCGGCGACGTGAGTTAGACGCCCGGCCGGGGAGAATCTCACATGGTGGGGCAGACCTCTCCTGCCTCACCCGCTGCTCCCCTCCCAGTGTGTTTCTGATCTGCCTGTTTTGCTACCCGCTCTGTCTCTGGTGAACCCTCTCGCCGCCCCACGCCTCTGGCCTGTACCCCAGCTTGTATGTAAAAAAAAAAAAATAAAAAAATAAGGATGCCTGGCTTCCACTTCCAGACATTCTTATCTATGGGGTGTTTCCGGAGCAATGGGATATTTTTTTTTTAAGTTCCCTAGGGGATTCTAATTTTCAGTAATTGGAGTAGGCTTTTCCTGAGGACATTTGACTCAAACTGACATTGATCAGCCAAAGGAGAAAAGTCAAGTTAGAGGTAGAAGGGATTCTTACCTGGTGGTGGGTGAGTTCGCCCAGAGGGTGATCCATTGGTCTCTTGAGCCTGAGTTGGGAGGAGATGGTAGGTATTGATTGGAGCTCCACATTTGAGCTGTACAGTGGTGGCAGGTGGAGAGAGCCTAGGCAGATAGCAAACACAGATAAAAGGATTAGGAGAGATTATATGGAGAATAACATACCTGGAGAACCTGGGTCCAATTCTACTCTCTGGAGGTGAGCCATATTGACCAATGAGCTGTATCCAACTGTGCTGCCAAAACCCCACCGGTGTGTAAGTCTGGCTTTTAGCCAACTTCCAACGTGGGCTAGTGTCAATGAAACCCACCCCCTCACTCCCTGCTCCTGACTACTCAGGCGTGATAGCTGTTCCTCCCAGCTGAAGCTAGCATCTATAGATCTTTGGGGTTCAAGTTGCTGTACCTGGTCTGGGAACTGGGAATGGGTCCTTCTTCGCTGCTGCTGCTGCTGCTGCTGCTGCTGCTGCTGCTGCTGCTGCTGCTGCTGCTGCTGCTGGAGGCCTCATCTCCACTGGGGAGCCTGGCTTGGGGGCAAAGTTGACCAGAACTCCTCTCCCCTGCCAGACTCCCTGCTTGGGAGGCCTGAGAGTTTAGCACGATGAACTTGTACTTTTTCCAGTTGCAGGCCTTGGGGTCTGGGCTGCCTGGACTGGGGGAGCCTTGACTGCAGCTTCGAGACTCAGTAGGTGGATCTGGGTGGCCTTCGGAGCGCCTGGGACTGCCTGGTGGAGGGGCCGTTGGGGGCCTGGGGGGTTCTGCCTCCAGGGGCCGCAGCGAGATTCCCAGAGGTTCATAGCTGGGAAAAGTGCGATGGACATTAGTACTATATCCTAATCTTGGCCTCTGCCCTTGACACCTGGGATGCCATCTCACCCATGGAAAACACCGAGCGGTGTCTCCCTCACCTGGCCTGGATGAAGCGGTGGCATGCCTGGACCACATGTTCCATTTGCAAGTAGGTGGCGGCTGCAAGGACTGCAGGTGCAGTGGCGGGAGAGAGGCGTAGGCGTGAAGTGTACATGAAGTCCAGGAGAGGAGCAAAGCCTCCGGCTTCGGGGCCCCCAGGCAGGGAGAGCACATCCACACCCACTCCTGCACGGCCTCGGAAAATAGAATAGAAGAATCCACTGGAGAGAGAGCAGACAGGTCAAGTTAGGGGATGTGGGGGGACCACTGGAGAAGGCACCACCGCAGAAAGCTCCGCCCCATAGAAGCCCCGCCTCCTCCCTACTATTCGCCCGCCAATTCCTGAAGGCTCCACCTCAAGTCTCTGGAAGGCTTGGTTTTGGATTCTCTCCCAAAGACCTTCTGGCTCCATCCTTTTTTCCATTTGGGTCCCACCCAGCCCAGAAGCCACCCCTCGAACCTGCAGGCGATGAGAACAGCCTTGTGAGCTCGAAGGGGTTGCCCGCCAACCAGCAGCGTGACATCAGTGAGGATCCCGCGCAGGCGCAGCTCATTCAGGTTGCCGAGCACGTCGGAGGAGTGGCGAGTGAACTCGCGGACGTAGCCCAGCGCTCCCTCCCGGGTGGCGGTGGAACCCATAGCGACGCAGGCCTGCGGGTGCCAAGGAAAGGACTCGGATCCAGGCAGTCCTGAGATGTCTTCTCTTCCGCAGTTCGCCTTTTCCTCCTGAGGTTGCCGCTAGAGCCAAGCCCCCTGGCCCCGTCTCACCCGGTCTCATTTAATTCATCGTGTTCATTCTGTCCTCGATCACATCATCTCTCGCTTTCCTGCACTAGATTTCGTAGCGCTAAAAGCTAGTTGAAGGTTCCCACACCCTGGCGTCGATTCTGCTAGCGTGGGAGTCGGCCCGCTCCTAGTGTCTCTTCAGCATCCCCACACCCTCTGTTTCACAGCGCGCCTGAGACTCAGCTGTCGGACCCAGCCTGGTGACTCCGCTGACGAGCAGTCCACACCCCCGCAAATCCCAATCAAAGCTCCCTTTCCCGAACCTGTCTAGTCTCAGATCCCTACTTTAGCCCAGTTTCTGGACCTGTCTTGCTATCATCATTAACCCCCAACCCTTCTCGGGCATTTAGCTGTCTGACTCCCTCAGTCTCTGGTTCTTACCCCTGTCCTGCAGGGGCTGCGGCTTCTGTTCTCAAGGGGGGCGGGGTCTCTCTCCCCTCTTGGCCTCGGCTCCTTTATCTGGCCGGGATGTCGGGGGCGGGGGTGGAGGTGGGGTGAACGCCTGGGTCTGTATCCTTCCTTCCTCCCTCGCTCTCCAGATGGCGAGCCCGGGGCGGGGTCTCCGGCTCCAGGGCGGGACCTCAGAAACGCTGGGTGGTCGTAATGTACAGGGTCTTAGGCCACTGAAATTGGGACCGATAATGGCATATTAGAGTGGGGGAAGAGGTTGGGATATGGAGATAGCAAAATGAGTGACTGAGGTAGTCGGAGGGTCCAGGACAGAAAATTGGTGTGTTGGCTTTTGGAAGGAGGTTGCTAGGAGCCTGTTACAGGAGAGTGAATACGGCAGAACTCTCCTTTCCAATATACTGTACTAAGACAAGTCAAGGGGAGCCCAACGAGGCACCAGGTTTGGAGAGGTGTCAGTGGGCTCTGAAGGGGTCCCAGACAGCGAGAGGGTGTGGTGTGAATGACAGCCTCTTCCAGCCATGCCCACAAAAAGGGGGGCTCCGGCCGGGCGGGGTTGGGAGGGGACGGATATGATTTCTAGTTGGTTTCCTTCCATTGTCCTGAGACCGGACGACTCCGGCAGCTGCTTCCCCCCGAGGAGGTGGGGAAAGCCCCGGGTGGGGGGCCGACAGACGCTCTGGAGACCTAGGCGTCGGACTTTCGCTCCCGACTCTCTTCTAAATCCTTTTAGGGATCCAGAGAGACAGACTCCCGCCCAAAGCCCGCTCGCCCTTCCCCAGTCCCAGCTCACTAGGGCCTTGGGCACCCGCTGGTCGGCTACGCTCCGAGGCTGGCGGGACGCCGGGGTCCGGCGCGGCAAGTAGGCAACCCTCGGCAATGTTAGGCTTCTTCCACGAGGGGGCGGACGAGCACTAGCCTCGTCTCACCCAGTGGTTTTTTTTTTTTTTTTTTTTTCACTCGCCTGGGGGTCCACTCACCCGGGCGCGGGGTTGCTTTGGTATGGGCGGCTGAAACCTTCATCCCCCTTCCTTTTGCTCTGTTTTCTTTTGTCCCGCTGTCTTCTAGGGGTGACTAGAGTTGAGAGGAGGGAAGGAGTGTGAGGGGACAGAGGGGAATTTCCCTGAGACTGGGGTTTCTAGCTGTGGTGAGAAATCTGCGGGCTTTGGGAATAAGGGAAATGGGTGGGACAAGGAGCGGGGTCTGAGCTCAGAATTTTCTTTTGTAATTAAGCTAGACACTATTATCTGCATGTCTTTAGCGGTGAATTTCTAGTGAACGTTAGTAGGAAAGTTGGGTGGGATAAATAAAGTGAAGGGGGAAAAATACCAGGTAGGGTCTCCAGGGTAAAAGAAGGGAGGAACTCCTAATTTTAAGTCCCTGATTCGGGAGAGAGGGAGGAATGGGTCATATGTTCATATTTTGTTTGGGGACAAGTTGGGGGAGCCAACAGGGTTCATCTGGAGAAGGGGGACCAGAGCTGAGTCCAACTGCAAAGCAGGGGCTCTTTGCATTTGGGCTCAGGGCCTACCGTTGCCCAGGAATGACTGGCCACGATCCCTGGAGCTGTATATCCAGGCCTGGGACCCTCTCCTTCAGATTTGAGGGTGTCTTTATTTGAGTGGAGGAACTGCTGGGAATTGGGGACCACCAGAGGTTCAGGCTGGTGAGGTGGTTTTGGCATGTGAGGGTTACTTTGGTGTCTGCCCAGTTTGGAGGTGGGAGTTGGAGGAGGGGCTCCCTTTAGTATCAGGCTGGAGTGGGTTTTGTTACCTGATCAATTGTGGGATGTGTGTTTATTATGGGGTATTGAGATAGTTTGATTGGTCTGGACACTGGAGGCTGCATTCAGGCTTGAGGCCAGTGGTCAGTTTGAGGAGTGGAGCTGATTTTGAAGTTACATTCATTCTGGGGGTTCTGACACTCACAATTTGGTAGCTGTACCCATCTCTGTCATCTTGGAATAGTGGGAGAAACTGCTAGTTGTTCTTTGGAAGGTAGATGAGGGTTTTGCTTTGGGGATTCATAGTCGTTGATGCATATGCACATTTTGATTCCAAACAGAGGGTTCATGCTGATTTTGGGGTGCAGTGTGTTTTGGGTGCCATGTAAGTTTCAAGGCTCAGAATAAATTTTGGACCACATGAAATTCGATTTGGAGTTTTAAAAAAATTAGCTTGAGATAAAACAAAATAGAAATCTGGGAGCAAATTTGAGGTCCTTTTGTAATTGTGGGTCACCGAAGGGAAGCAAAGTTTTATTTTTGAGTGTTGTCGAGACTAAGGTTGATTTCTGTGTATACAGGGGTAGGCAAGGAGCCTTTTTTAGGGGGAGAAATAAGGTGAGGGTCCTTAGGGTAGGAGACTAAACTTTTGGGATGTCCTTATTTGGGGGTGTTTTGCCATTCTTTGGGTACATTTGGTGAGTCTAAGGGATGGGTCATAAGGTGAGGCTAATTTGGGGGTTCATGACAATGCTGGTTTGGGGTACCTTTTGCTTATGGTAGCCTCCCACTTCAGATTCTAAAAATCTCTTTTTTAGTGAACCCATAAATGAGTCCAGGCTTGAAGGAAGAAATTTGAAAAGAGAGATTATCTCCTCTTATTTCTATGTGACCTGGATATATCTGAGGAAGAAAAGATAGTTTTAGACTCCAAACCCCAATTTCTTAAGGGAGCCCACCTCAGTTTGGGGAAAGGTGGGAGAAAATGAGATGTGCTGTGTTAAACACCCAGACCAGGGCTGTGCTCCTGAGGTGGTGGTGGGGTGCAAGGAGGTGATTCCTGTACCCTAATTTTCTAGGATAAGATCCCCAAACAGAAAGCAGAGAGGACTGGGAGTGAGAGTAAGATTGAGGGGGAGGGGTTCCCCACGGCAGCAGGGGTTAGGGGGTAAGCCAGGCCAGCTCTGCTCCCCTGGGTCCCCGCTCTCTTCGGCTCTCCTCCCCTCTCTCCCTCCCACCGCCCACCCCCCCAACCCAAGGAAAAAAAACTGCCTGTGCAACAGCAATGGCAGATTCCAATCCTCCAGGCTTTCCTAAACCACCACGGAGACCAGCCAGGGGGGAGGGGAAGGGAGGATCGGGCTTTCCTGCTTCCCAAAGACTGGGGCTATGAGTTTGACCTCCTGGCCCCTAGACCCTCGAGGAGTGTCCCCCGGGTCTGGAAGCCAGGTGTCCTGGACCCTAGCCCCCGAGCGGGGGGGTCTGGAGAGACGGGGAGGAGGAAGGAGGGAGTGACTTCCAAAATTGGCATCGGGACAGAGCAGGGCTGGCGGGAGGCAGGCGAAAGACGGAATTTTCCTGAAAAAACGGGGGTATCTGAGGACCCCAAATTTGGGGAGCTAGTCCAGGACTGTTCTGCCAACATCCTAGATTTTTTTGGGATTTTTTGGGGCCCCCAGGACCCCTCTAGATGGGGTGAGGAATGTAGTGTTGGGGGAATCTGACTGGGGCATTGCAGCTGCCTCTCCCGCCGAGTTGGAGACGGATGGGCTGGGACGAGTTTTGGGGGGTGTCCCCAATTCTGACTGGGAGTGGAGCAACCCCCTCCTGAGTTCTCTTGTGGGGGTCCCCTATCCTTAGGGCACTCCCCACTCCCTGAGCCAGCCAAGAGGAAGGAGGCCAGCGATGCGACTGGGGTGGCTCCTTTCTCCTGCACCCCAAATGTGAGGGCTGCACCCCAAATTTTGCTCCCTTCAAAATAGGGAACCAGGATCTCAGGGGAGAGTAGCTGAGGTAAGTGGGGAGGAAAGTGTCCCCTGTTTTCAGGAGAGACGTGGCGGTTGGGGGGGAGGTTTGGAGGTGCGTGTTGGGGTGGGGTTGGGCTTTGTCAGTCTTGGAAGTGGGGGATGATTGGCAAGACTTTATCTTATACCCCTAAACTGCAGTCCTCCAGATGGAAACCAAAGGCTGAGTCCAGAGGGTCCCCCAACATCCCCAGTCGTTAGTATAGTGTTTGATTTGTTTCACCCCCACAAAGGCTCTGCCGAGGATGGTTGCTGGGGGCAGCTGTTCAATTTGGGGGCTATGGAAGGTGGATTAAGGAGCAGAGGCCTTGGCAGGGTAAATAGGGGTCTGGAGGGAGGGGGTCTGGCATTCCTCCGGGCCTAAAAAGACTGCTTATACCCACCATCTTTTTGATTGCTAAGAGTTTTGGGGGTGTGTCGGAAGGGGGGTGGTAGTGAAAGTGGGAGGATAACTCTTGGGTTTTAGAGGATATTATCTTGATTTGCAGAAGGGATTTTGGCCCTTGGATTTTGCTTTCTGGGGGGCGTTTTTTAAAAAATTAAGTCCTGGACAGGACAAAAAGGCTGCGGGAAGGCCTAGGGAGGGGGTGGGGAGAGGCCTATTTGTCTTAGTTTAAACGTGGCTCTCTGGGGTGGGCCCCCCTTCCTCAGCCTGGTGGATGGGCTGGTGGGGCTTATGGCAGGGGGCTGGGTCTTGGGGCCTGGGGGCCAAGGACAGTGGGAACAGCACTGGAGGTTGAATACCTGGACCCAGGTCCAGATTGCCCTCTCTTTGGGTCCTGCTGCTCCCCTTTCCCCCTGGCCTCCATTTCCTGCCTTTGGCCTCCATCTTGTGGCAGGCCCAGGGCCCAGGGCAACTTCCGGCCCCCCTCTCCCAACCATGTTCCGGCCCCACCACCTCTGGATTGCCAACTCCCAACTCTGCTGTCCTTGGCCTTCTGTCTCTCCTAGCTTTCTCTTGGGTTCTGACCCAGGGAGGGGAGGAACAAAAGCAGGAAGCCGTGGGTCCCTGCCCCTGCTGAGTCGGGAGGCAGTGTTGGTCCCCCCTAGTCATTCCCTATTTCCTCCGCCTCTCACCCTACCCTAGGGATTCCCTGAGTGGAGTTCCTACAGAGGAGGATGGTTCCAGTCTTACACTGAGGGCTCACCCCATGGGCCCCTCTCCCTCCTGAGAAGTTCCTGCTCAGCTTCTAGCCCTGGTTTCTTACTTCCCTCAACCCTTCTCAGGGCCATGTTTGCCTTTTAAACCGGGTCTGTCTTGGTGATGGGGTCTTCACAACAGTCTTGTGCTCCCTTCCTCTCCACCCACCCAAGTCCTGCTCCCGCCCCAGCAGCACACTGTGGTTTGTACGGCACTGTGGCCACGTCCAAACCACACTGTGGTGTTAGAGCGAGGGTGGGGGAGGCACCGCTGAACCTTGGCCCCGACAGGCCACCCTGCAGAAGCAACACAAAAACATCTGGGGCCTTGTGGCAAACTTCTTGCAAGGTTGCGGGGGTGGGGGTGGGGGTGAAGGGGTGGCAAAGGGAGGTGTGAGTGCACCAGGTCTCCCTAAAACCTCCAGGGTAATCTCAGGAATACTGATTGCCAGACACCCTGGGAATAAGTTCTGCCTCCAGAGAGCAAAGTGGATTCTTTGCTGCCTATACCCAGCTTCCCTGGCTCTAGCAGCACAGAAATATTGGCATTGGGAAGAGAGTCTGCCAATACTGGCTGTGCTGCTCCAGGCAGGATGGTGAGAGCTGCTGACAAGGGGCTGAGCCCCCGACGGCAAAGGAAAGGAGAGGGAACCACCAGGCACTCCAAGAATGTTGGGCTGCAGATACCAAGCTGAGAGGGAAATCTTTATTGTTTTCTGTATAAAAATGTCCATCAAATGGAAGTCAGCAGGGCTGAGGGCAGACACTCGTACAGGGAACAGCAAGGACGACAGCCCCGGCAACCTTTCCACCCTCTCACACAGGCCTTGCTCAGAGTCCCAGGCGATCCATAGGTCCAGGGTGAACAGTGAGAGGGGTCAGAGGTGGAAGGCTCATCGAGAGAGTAGCGGAGGATCAGTGGAGGTCACGAGAAGGCCAGAATCCAGGGTCAGGCTGTCTGGAACAGGAAGTAAAATGCGCAGAGATGGAGCAAGCCCAAAGTATGTTGCCCAAAGCACTCGTGCCCTCCTGACCTGACCGCCTGCACTGTGTATGAGAAGCTTCTCTTCCAAAATCCCTGTACAGGGTGGTGTGTCCTATGGAGACCCTCCCCTTCCATCCAAGTGAGCACTTCTTCTCCTGCCCCTTCGGCTGGTGTAGGGGAAGGAGGACTCCTACCCTGATCGAAGTTGAGTTTCTTGGCTGGAGGAGTTTCTCCTAGTCCTTCAATATCCACCAGGTCACTGTTGCCGTCCGAGTCATTCAGAGCACTGAGTGTCACATCTGAGGGCAGGGGGCATAAGCTAGGTTCTAGGTTCCCTGACTGCCCCCCAGTCTCCCAAAGCTTTGAGCTTTCCCTCCTGTACCCCAGCCCCTCTGGGAACCTTCACTATTAGGAGAGAGATCTACCCTCTGAGCCATGCCCAATTTGTCTCACTGAACCTCAGACAGGACTCTGACTGCTAGGCAGCAACTCCACAGCCCTCACCAGCCTTCTGTTTCTTTATGGGGGGGCCCCCCGCTTCAGGGACACTGGAGCTGCTGGGTGGAGGGGCCGCTGGAGGAGGTGACAAGACACCAGATGCCACTTTCTTGGGCCCTTTCTTGGGTGACTCAGCTGGAAGGGGGATGCCAGAGTCTTCATATACCTTGCGCTTCACAGTAGCCTTTATTTGAGCCCTGAAGAGAGGAGACTAGGTTAGGAAAGGATTCCTTGGACAGGCTGAGGGACGATGGGAGGGGAGGGGCAGGAGTAATGGACCACTCTGAAGGAATACTGGGGAGCCTCTAATAAGAGTGTAGCTTTGGGCCCTAACCCTTTGATAGGATTCTGTTTTTCCTGAATCTGTGTACTCAGCATGAAGAGTAGAGTCCCTGAACTGAGTGGTGGGAATGGCCCACATCCTTTTTCTCTTTCGGGGGAGATGTGTGGATAAGGAAGGCTACCAGGTAAACACTGGTGATCTACAGGCAGACTGAAACTTAGTATATCCTGATCAGCTAATTAAAAAATCACAACATCCCTGGAAACACTGCTCTGCTCTCCAAAGATCTATATAAATAACTAGGGAACTCTCACTATTACAGTCAAAGATTATTTCAGGCAACCCGGGATATTGGAAGGTTCTGATTACCATAGCATTTTAGTAACTTCTCACCAATTATGGCCATTCTTCTATTTTTTCAGCACTCAAGGAGATGCTAACAAAACTAGCAAC
The DNA here is from genome assembly GCA_004024925.1 of Scalopus aquaticus. Taxonomy (NCBI): domain Eukaryota; kingdom Metazoa; phylum Chordata; class Mammalia; order Eulipotyphla; family Talpidae; genus Scalopus; species Scalopus aquaticus. The sequence continues at coordinate 15,340 of PVIJ01019047.1, forward strand.
AGATTAGGAAAGATGTTGAGTGGGGACTTCCGAGGAAGATGCAACAGTGGGCTTGGAGGGAAAAAGCTACCCCCCTCCCCTTTCTCTGCCAGCCAACCCTCCCTCACACTGTCCGTTCCTTGATGACACAGCTGATGTGATTAAGATCGTCCCCAAATCGCTTCACAGCAGCCCTCAGCATCTCTATCTCCGTCTCCGTCCACTTGGCACTGTCAGAAGGGGAAAGGGGGATAGCAAAGTGGAAGGAGTGGTGTGGAGCCAGCCCAAAGGCTAAGCATGCCACAGCAACCAGCCTCCTCCCCCCAATCTCTGGGGTCCCTTCCACGAATTCATAGAGGTCTTCCTTAGGAAAAAAAGAAACCAAAAAACTCTTAAGGCCCCGTAGGAACCCTGAGGACACTCAACCACATCATATTGCAACTACCACCACTTTTTAATACCTCACCCATCAACGTGGAACAACTGCTGTAAACAGTCCACTGAAACCAGTTCAACAAGTAGGGGCCTTATGAACAGAACCCCTGAACATAGCTGCAGCAGTTGAGGGAATTCCATATAATTTGGGGTGGCTGGGTAGTGGTGGCTGGGTAGTGGTGGTTGTGATCTGCTGGTTCGCAGCTGGATCCGTGTAGTGAGCCAGTGTTCTTAATGTCATTCATTCATTCAACAATCATTTATTAACACCTACTCTGCTACACCAGGCAAAAAGGGAAACTAACATCTGTCCCTGCCCTAGAAAGTGTCCATGTCTGTGACCGAGTCCAAGCGTCCGCTCTCAGCCTCCACGTCCCAGCCCGGGATCACGTACCCCGCGGGGGAAGAGTCGGCCACGGGATGCAATTGCATCGTCAGCTCCCCGAGCTTCGTGAAGGCCGCGCCAGCCGCGGAGAAGATCTCTCCGACCTGGGGGCGGGGCAGCATTAAGGCGGGGCCGGCGCACACCCCCCCACGCCGTCCCGCCCGGAATCCCTAGCCCCACCCCAGGCTCCGCTCCCGCCCGCCCCCTGCCCGGGGCGGAAGAGCCGGGAGCCAACAGGGGGGCCCGCTTTCCCGTGGCCGCCAGGGAGCGCTGTCCGCGAGGGAGGTCGAACCTTTGTGGACGCTGACGTCATGTCCCCGCGCGCCTCCTCACGGAGACGCTGCAGCCACCGCCACCACGCGAGCCGGGACCACGGAGAGCCAGGCGACCGAACCGCTCCGACTCCCGCGCAGGAAGTCCCGCCCCTCCCAGCAGCTGATTGGCTCGAGCTCGGCCGCGCACAGACTCGCCAGTCGCAGTCACTGATGCCGCCTCCGCGAACAATGGGAATGAGTGGAAGACACCGCCTCACTTCCGGCCCGGCTTCACTCCACTTCCGTCTAGGGGTCGAGTCTCCTAGTTACCGGGAGGATTTCCAAGCCCCGACCCGACCCCCTTTTCCTTCGAAAACTGACACAAGACTTAAGAGAGCAGTATCTCTTTATTGGGGTACCGGCCAAGGCCCCAGCCTCCCTCCCGGGGTCGGGTGTCATTATTGGAGAATAGGGATTCAGTCTCTCGCCTGGGAAACCCAGTCCCGCGGGGGGCCCCAGAGTTGGGGGTAGGGAGAGTGGGGGTGGGGAGTCTTTAAATAGAGGAAGGGACTGTAGAGGGAAAACGCTGCCATGCTCTAGCGCACCATGTATTCCTTGCGCTTATTGAGTCGAACTTGGCAAAAAGAGAAGCCTCCGAGGAGGAGGTAAAGGCCCGCGGCGATGAAACAGTTGTAGCTGACTTGCTCGTAAAGGTCGTATATGTTCTTGGGGTCATTCCTAAGGGGCAGGAATTAGGCAGAGAAGTGTCAGAAACATTAACAGCAGCCATCATTTAATGAGCATTTACTTTGTGCCAGGTTCCGTTCTAAGCACGTTTACTAGTATTCACGCCCCTGTGGGGTGAGCTCTGTACAGAATCCGTTTTTGCAGAGGTGGACTGAGGCACTAAGAAGTCAAGTAAAATACCTTAGAGGGCACATTTAAAGTGGATTTAGGAGGCTGCTGAGGTCTGACTCCCAAGACCGCTCCTAACAATGCTAAATAGAGCAGCTCTCTGCACCCAATTCCTCAGCTTCGGGGCCCCAGGCATTCAGTCTTCTGTAACGTGATGCTCAAAATTCCCAAGGTTCAGTCACTTGCCACCTGCCCTCGGCCACGCCTCCGCCTCTCCACCTGCATACTCACCCAAAATCTTTGTCCGTGAAGGGGACGTCCTCAATTAGTACAGCAGAATGGACATTGAAAAAGATCCCAAGCATTATCTGAAAAGGGGGATTGGTAGGTTGTTGAACTTAGTCACCTAGGTGAATTTAGGTCATTACCTAAACAACTCTCACTCATACTGTTGCCACAACAACTGGTTTTAAGAGTTACCAGAATGAACTGGGATTGGGGTGGTTGTTGCTGGATTCGGACTCAGTCACCTGGAATAAGGGGTGAGGTGGTGACAAAGAAACGACAGGGCAAGGACAGGAATAGTGAGCAATTGAGGAACCCAGGTTAGCCTCCGCTCCAGAGCGTGGTTATCACGGGACAGGGCGGAAGGAGTAGGAGGGGTCGGCACTTCATATTGTTTCTTCCCCGAGTGGGAGCCAGTAGAGTCCCGGGGAAACAAGGCATCAGCTACTCATTTCGGGAACATGCGCTTCTTTTCCCCAGTGCCTTCCATTCAACTTAAGCATCTCTCAAGAACCCAGCTCCCCTTCCTCGTACCTTGGACGTGCAGTGGGGCCTTCATATTTACAAGCCCAGACTCCAATTTGAGGCCCCAGCACCACCTTCGCTCCTTCCGCCCCGTTCTAGTTCCCCATTTCTCAATATCAGACCCGTCTCGTTCTCCAGCGGCAATCAACCGGTTCCTCCAGCCTGCCTACTGCTTTCTAAAGCCTGGAGTCTGCTAGCCTTCCAGCCCTCCAACGCCAAAGCCCCTCCGTCCCTCTCCGGTTCTCGCCGGGCAGTCCCCTCACCAACATGATCACTCCCCAGGCGCTGAGGACGATACCGCAGGCGGCCAGTTTGGGCCCACAGCACAGAAGCGACGCCATGGAGAAGAGAGTCAGGGATCGCCCAGATGTGGGTCGAATGGAAAAACGGGGTTAGAAAGCCCAGGGTTCTCCCGGGATGAGTGAACTGGATTTAGGAGCTCGCCTGGCTGAGAATTGAGAGCCCCAGGGGCTGCAGAGGGGGCGTGGCCTCTGGACCCAACCATTATGTCGGGGGTGGGGGAGAGGGGGCGCCCCAGGTAGAGAACGCTGGACGCCTCTGGGTCCGCTAGGGACTTGGGTGGGAGGAGGTGTCTGAAACCTAAGCAGTTCCTCTGGAGCTCCCTCACTGAACTTTGTATTTGGGCGTGAGTTTTGCAGTAGCGAGAACCTCCATTTCCTTGTCTCCGCCTTTCTAGGTTGGAATGGAGGAAGCCAGCATGTCACGTGACCAATCGGCAGGTCACGTGACTAGGAACAAGCAGTAGCCCAACCTGGAAGATCTCCTGGTAATCTGGGCGATGGCTTTTAGGCGCAGAGGATTGGAACCATCTCATTTTTTCCCTCTCAAATACCTTAGTTTCGGGTAGTGTCCTGTGATGGGGAAATGGTAAGTGAGACATAGAGATTGATCCCGAGAGGGGACATCTCTAGCTTCTCTCCACTCATTTCTGCCTTTAAAAATAGATACTCTGACACAGTAAAAGGAGATACGAGCCTCTTCCCAAGGCCCAATATGCTGCTGTAACCAGAATACTTTAAAATTGCTGCGGGCTTTTGGCATTAGAAATGCTTGAGGAATATTTTGTTATTAAATTTAAAATACTGAATAATTTTAGCTGTCAAATCTAGGAAAAATATGTATAGTTAAAGTGCTGGGAAAGCAGACTCAGTGAACAAGGTGTGAAGATGAGTGGTCCTGCTAAATGTACTGGAGAAAGGAATAAGTATACACAAAGGCTCCTGCTTCCCTACTGTAAACTAAGGAAATAGATTATAGTCCTTTGAATAAAATAGGGTACCACCTTCAAGAAAATGAATAGCTTATCTTCTCAAAAAAAAAAATTGTGGGCCTCCCTGGTGGCTCAGCAATTGGGCGCTGCGCTGTGGAGATGTGGGCATCGCATGATGCGAGTTCGACGCCCAGCCGGGGAGAATCCCACAGAGCAGTAGACCTCTCCTGCTCTGACCGCTGCTCCCCTCAGCAGTGTATTTCTGATCTGCCTGTTCTGCTCCCCACTCTGTCTCTGGTGAACCCTCTCGCTGCCCCACGCCTCTGGCCTGTACCCCAGCTTGTATGTATAAATAAATAAATCTTTTAAAAAAATGTATACCTCATTGGTGAGAGCCTGATGTGTAATAGTTATTCTGGGAACTAGGGGTGTTTGAAGAATACAGTTTTGCAGTGAGCTTGTGAGGACATTGATCACAGCATAAATGAGAGAGGTCATTTTGATTCCAACACTCCAACCAGCAACACTGTCAGTGGCTAGAATAACTGTGTATTTTTCCATTCATTTTGTGTGTATTCCTCGTAGAAGGGTTGTGTAAAAGAACTTGGAAAACCTGGAGACACCCCAGGGTAGTAAAGGGGCTGGAAAAGTGACTTTGAAACACGAAATTTAAAATATTTAGTTTGAGACTAGGGAAGGAAGCTACTTTGGGGGAAGGCTTTTATTTTGTTCTAGGTACATCATTCTTACTCAGGGACTTTTGGGGTATGTGTGTGAATAGGAAGAATAGGTATGGAAGGAAAGTTGCCAAAGAACAGAATTGGGGATTTTTAAGTTGGCCATCAAGCATGAGTTCTAGCTCCTGGGCAAGGAAAATTGGTTGCAATAATTATAATCTCCAAGTAATCTCTTCCGCACTCAGTATTCTCTAGAGGTTTTTGGGAATAGAGTCAATCCGTTAGGCCAGTACAAGATGCCCTCCTATAGTTATTGCCACTGAGGGCCAAATCTAGTCCACACGCTGTGCATGTCCTTAAATCAAAGCAAAGGGTTTTTTGTTTTGGCATTTTCATATGACTGACTAAATCAAAAGAAAAATATTTTGTGACAGGTTCACAGTTCACAATCCATAAGTTAAGTTTTATTGGAACAGTTATGTTACATATTTTCTGTAGCTGCTTTTTGTTATGCAGGAGTGTTGATTAGTTGTTATAGACTGTGTGGCCTACAAAGTATTTATTATCTGGCTCTTTACTGAAAAGGATTTCTGTCTCCTGAGCTAGTGGGACACTGATAAAGGGGATTTAGTCAGGGAAGGAAATAGAGCCATAGCAGTAGAGACTTAGGAAACCATAAAATTCAACATGAAAGTGTCAGTTCTAGAGCTGATCTGAAGTCTTCCAGGTCGGGGCACCTTGGGGTTTAGATAGTGACACTGTTCTCTATGTGGCTGGGCTTCATGTATTCATAGGGTATGTCAACTTGCTCATTCCGGGCTATAATCTCCCTTTCCAGGTTTTCCAGATCTGTGCGCAGTTGGTTTAGTACAGCCTTGGCTTTGGGGCCTGAGAAATACTCTTCTTTGTGATGCCCCAGAGGCACCTGAGAAAGAACAAAGCATCAGTCAGTTTCTCTTCTGCAGGCAGAACTACCTAGAACCCAGCCCCTCACTCTGTCATTTCCCTTCCTCCAGAGGCCCCTCTTACCATGTCTGGCTGGCGGCGACCCAGATGCCATGTGATGGTCATTTGAAGACAGGCCTGCTGGACATCAGGTAGCGAGCCCATCACTGTGGCCATTGTCACATCTTCTTTGGTGGTGGGTGGGGGCATCCGCATTGTGCACGGGGCATTTGGGACCCAGGCATACCAGTCCAGCTGGGGGAATAAACTGCAACCCTAGGATCCTGATGCACAGGGTTTGGATCCCCATTTCCCTTGGGCATTCCATGGTCCAGACACTTGTCTTCAAGGACCTAGGCTTTCATTTGTCCATACCTGACCCTGGTTAATGGCCGAGTGCTGGACAGTGCACGTGAAGACGCACATGGTAAGGAAGTGACAGAGCTGCTTTTGGGACTGGAAGGAGACAGGAAAACCTACGCAGGAAAGGAATAGGATTTAGAGGCTAAAACATAAGAGGATAGAAATAAAGACTAATAGGGCATCTCTATTTTAGAATTGATGGGTGTTGGTTAATTTGTTCTTTTATTCAAGTATGCATCAGACATGAGTTTCAATAAAAGCTGAAACAATATAGTTTGGTTACATTAGGCCAAGTATTTAACCTCTCTGAACCTCAGTTTCTATACCTGTGAAGTGTGAATTCAGCCTATCTTATCAATGAGATAATATATAGAAGTCACCTGGTATGTGCCAATACTTGATAAATAATATTGTTATAGAGGGGCCAGGGGCTAAAAAGATTGCATCATCAAAGGCCCTCCGCCTCAAAAAGTGGTTAAGAATTTGGGGCCTCCTTGGTGGCCCAACAGGTTGAGCCCAGCGCTGTGGAGCTGTGAGCAGCTGTGACATGAGTTCGATGCCCGTCCGGGGAGATTCCCACATGGTGCAGTAGACCTCTCTTGCCTTGCCTGCTGCTCCCCTCAGCAGTGTATTTCGGCCGATCTGTCTGTTGTGCCCTACTCTGTCTCTGGTGAACCCTCTCACCACCCCATACCTCTGGCCTGCACCCCAGCTTGTATGCATAAAAATAAATAAATCTTTAAAAAGCATTGGTTAAGAATTTAGGGGTGCTTCCTTCTATTCCAGGACTGGGAATGACAAGTGTCTGAGTTATAGGGTGAGGAATGAGAGAAGTCACAGATTTCTGGTGTTACAGACAAACAAGTCTTCCCACAGGGTTATCTCTGGCCATTCATTTTACAGTGGAGGCACAGAGACCCACTAGTCCTATTAGTTAAATAGAACAAATACAACTACTCTCATTTTATAGATTTAGAAAAAGGATAAGACCAGAGATTAAATTGCTTGTCAGAATCTCAGAGTTGGGAAAAGGCAGAGGTTGACCTTAAACTTGGGTTTCTGACTGCTAACCCCATGTTGTTGTTGTTTTAAAGATTTATTTATTTATCAATTTATACATAGAAGAACTGGGGTGTAGGCCAGGGGTGTGGAGGCTGAGAGGATTCACCAAAGGCAGAGTGGGGAGCAGAACAGGCGGATTGACTGAAACACACTGCTGAGGGGAGCAGCAGGCGAGACAGGAGAGATCTGCTGTGCCATGTGGGTTAACGCCCTGCTGGGGATTGAACTCAGGCCATTGCAGTGATAGTGCTGAGACTCAACCCTTAGGCCACCAGGGAGGCCCATCCCATGTTGTATTTTTAACTGTAACACATTTCCTCTAAAAAATCTGTTGGGAAAATTCGGCAAAGCTGAGCTATGAGATCTGAGGAAGGGAGAATAATAGTTAGCAGAGGTGAAAGGTAATATGAACCTTAAAAATTTTTTTTTCTGAATATAAATACTGCTTGGGGAAAAGATGACCAGGGAGAGGAAGACTTGTCTTTTTTGGGGGCATGTGCAGCCTGGGGGGCAGTACTGAGAGCTACTAGACAAAGTTTGGTCCTGGAAGGGCAGGGTAGTGCAGCCACAGAGTCCCCAGAAGGAGGCTCCCTCCTGCGTGCTGGTGTTGGTTTATTGCTCACCTATCCCTAGGGACTGGCCATAATGGCTTCCCAGTAAATGCTGTTATCCCCACACAGGCAGAGATGTTGGTGAAAAGTGGAGGGAATGGACTGAAAGATAATTTGAAGCAGTCTAGGCTGGCCCATGTGTCAGAGAGAAAAGGAGGAATCTAGAAAAGCTCAAGAAAGGCTATTTCTTTCCCAGAATTTAAAATGTTGGTGGGATAGCTTCTTGGCCTTTTGGCCAAGATCAAGTGTAAAATGAGGGGAAAAAAATATTAGGGGTGGGTGACAGGGCACTATAGGTGGTGGCTAGATCCTAATGGGCAGGGGTGGGGTGGGGGAAGACTGGACTGGCCAAAGAAATGTGAGCCCCAAGGGCAGGACACTGAGTTTGGGTTTGAAGTAAAGCATGTACAGTATTGAGTTTGCACCTAGACATGACCTTGCAGTGTGGTGAGTTTGCAGTGTGTCCAGGACTCTGTGTGCTCTGTGTCCCAAGCAAGAAGGGAAGAAAGGGAAAGCCACGGTGGGTCACTATGGGCTTTGATGGAAAAAATTTCCCCTTTATGTGGGAAATTAGACAACCATGAGGAGAAAACTTGATCTCATGCAAGGGCTGGGCAGATCCCTCGCTCGCAGTGGTTTTGGCCTTACTGGGCTCCATGCAATGGCAGGTTAGGCAAGCAGTGACTGGGGGCGGGGATGGAAGGAAAAGTTGATGGCCAAAGTCTGGGAGGACAATCTTTGGATATCAAGAATTGTCTAGGGAGGTGGGAATGGATTCAGATGCTTCATCTGTGGAGCGGAGGGTTTTGTGAAGTGTTGGGTCTTGTCCCCAGAAGGGCAGGGCTGAGAAGAGGCCCTGGGCAGAGTCTGAGGCACTCCCAGCTCTGGGGAGGGGTCCTACCTCGGTCCTGGGCCTGGCACAGCCCCACCTCAGTGACCTCCCGACACCAGGCCTGCAGCTCCGGGTCCCCTCTCACGACGTCGTCCCCGTGGTAGAAGAGAAGGATGATCCCCTCCACGTACCTGCCCAGAGAAGGGAGTGAGCCTTTGGAGAGCAGGCTTCTGCTTTCTCTTTCCTTTGCCCAACTCGCTCTCGCTGTCTGACTGCAGATCCTTTAGGACTTGTCTTTTGGGACACCTCCTCTTTTTAAACACTAGAGTAGAAAGGAAGGGAATGTAGGTCATTCTAGGAATTCCCTGTACAATGCTGATAGTCATTCTTTCTAACAAAGGTTCTTGTTTCTTAATTCTTCCAGATCCTTCGCTATCCCCACCCCAGACTAGACCTAGTCTCTCTACTAGTCTCTCTACCCCTACCCCAGTCTCCTCCTTTTAATGCCCTGCCCACTGACTCCTCACTCGCCCCATCTCCCCAGGACTGAATCTCAGCTCTTCTGTCTGGACCTTGTGGTTTTCATGTTCATTTTGCCCTGTACTGACCTCAGGCCCGCGCCCCGCTTGCCCTCTCCCCAGGCCTCTCCGTCGCTCAGCCCCACTCTCACTCACCGGGCAATGATCTCCCAGAGGCGTAACGCATCGTGGGCATAGAGAGCACTCGGGACTCCCAGCAGGCCCCGGTCAGCCAGATCATCAGGGGGACAGAGGGAGCGGTAGGTCAGCTGAGCCATGGCCCGACGGAGCACCAGCACGTGGCCCCCTCCACCCGTGCTCAC
>PVIJ01019048.1:0-24619 GCA_004024925.1 Scalopus aquaticus
GACATCGCCTGAGGCCCTTAATAAAATAATAAATAATATCTTAATGAAACATCCTCAGAAACAGAGTAAATTCATAGGAACTTACCTGCCATTTAATTGTGTGGTTATTCTTTGTCATCACACACTAGAGAGTTTAATTCTTCATTGAACTATTTTCAAAATCATAAATTGAAAGAGAAGAAATTTGATCTTGGCCCATTTAAGAAAATGCTTCTACAACCAGAATTAGGTTCCTTACTTAGCATAAATTCTATTCTGTAAGAGTGAATTAATTATCCATAAAAAGAAATGAGTAACCTCAGATCTATTTTAAAGCTTGATATACCCTCACAGCACTGGAAATTGAAGAGATCAATCTTGCAACAAGGGAAAGTTATCTTCTAGCCAGAAAAGATGCTTCTGGAAACAGACTATCTGAAGGACACATGAAAGAAAAAGTAGGTGAATCGAATGTCAAGGCAAATTGACACTTGCCTATACTTTCTTAGGTCATGGTCTTATAAAAGGAAAAAAATAGTCTTTTCCCATCAATTTCTAGATTCTGGAAACTTGACAGTTATATAGCACATTCCATTCAAAGCCTGTCATGCTCAGAAAATATTATAGATGTCAGTTGCTTTTTGGCCAACAAGAACCCATGCACTCTGACTTGTATTTGGGAATTCCATTTTCCATTATTAGACAATGTGCTTCAGGTGGAGCCTCCAATTTCAGCAGCCAGGATCAGATCATTAGGTCTAGTCAAGCGCCCTGTCCCCAGCCATTATGTTAGACACAGAAGCATAGGACTTGAACCAAAGGAAATAGGACTGAGAAAGGCAGATCCTGGGATTCTGCAATGGCAGAGAAAGACACTTACTTTTTTCTTTTAGATTTGCATTTGGAAAGATGTAGCCCAGAGCTATTTAAAAAACTTCAGGAGAAACTAAATATAGTCAAGATAGAGGAAGACTGAGTCAAATGCTGGAAAGGGAAAAAACAGAAAGCAAATCACAGCGGTGACTTCTGTATCTTGAACATGATACCCAAATTCATCTTCTGAAAGTTTATATCATAAAAGTCAATAAATTTATTTACTGTACATGCCAGTTTAATCCAGATTTTTCTGTCACAAGCCAATGAGTTTCACCTGAGAATATGACTCAGCATCTACTACCCAATTAAACTTCATTATTCTAGAGACTCATACTGGAGGAGGGAGACCCAAGTTATCCTCAAATTTAAAGCAGAGGTGTATGATTTCGAAGGCCAGCTCCCCAAATTATGTAATTGAGTAGGTGATTTAACCTCCATCTCATCACTTGCCAAGTGGGAATTATAATAGTAATATTTCATGGAATTATTTAGCAGAAATTTGGATAGCATATATTCAACCTCCAACAGAGTTGTTAAAATATATACATATCCAGTAATTGGTAGTATTATTCATTCATGGTCTGTATATCTCTCCAAGTTGTTCATTAAGCTACCAAGGTTGTCTATCTCTCTAACACAGTCTAGAGCTTACACAGAGTAGGTAGCCAATAGTTGTTTATTAATTGAATAAACAAGTTAGGGGATAGTTTATTCTCTTGTATTCTCAGTTCTTTTAGTCTCAAGAATGATGTTGTTTGGATGATAAGTTATATGGTAATCCTATTTGTACTATTTCAATACTTTGTTTTTAAGCCAATTTCGTCAAACTTAATCTAAACAAGATTTCCCTTTCTTGACCTTCCAAGGATACAAAGAAAATTTAATTAAGATTATCACACAAGGGCCTCCCCAGTGGTGCAGCGGTTCAGTGCTGCGCTGTGCAGCTGTTGGCAGTGCGCGATGCGAGTTCGATGCCCAGCCTGGGAGAATCCCACATGCTGCGGTAGATCTCTCCTGCTTCACCTGCTGCTCCCCTCAGCAGTGTATTTCTGATCTGCCTGTTCTGCTCCCCATTCTGTCTCTGGTGAACCCTCTCACCGCCCCACGCCTCTGGCCTGTACCCCAGCTTGTATGTATAGATAAATAAATCTTTAAAAAAAAAAGATTATCACACAAATATTTGTGCCAAATGTAAGTGAGTCCTAGGGCAAGTTAGGGTTAAGTAGGTTGCTTCAGGGACAATGCAGGCAGGGACTTTGGAGTGTTAAAGAGGCTTCTGAGAAAAGGAGAGTAAATTCTAAAAGGTGCTAACCAAGACATACTCCAGAGATGAGGTCAGAAAGTCCAGGAGGACTAAGCAAACAAGACAGTAAATCATGAGAGAATAAGATCTGGGACAGGATAGGTAAAAGGAGAAAATCTAAGAGCTGGGAGAATGGGCACATCTGCCCAGAGGAGTATAATCACGGGGAGAGAGACCCAATTGCAGAGTAAGATGATGATGATTTACAATACAGGAAAAAAGGTTTAAATATCACCTAGACACAGGGCCCAAGGAGGCATCTTTTGTCCCTCCTTGGCATCATTGCCTTAGTCTTCACTTTTGTTCTTTTTCCTCTAAATAAACTTCTCCTTTGTTCTCTGAATAAAGATTGCATCTCACCACTTATTTATATTAAAGTCTGTCTACGAATTCCTTACGACTTTGTGAAAAAAGAACCATGGTAGTTCAAGGGTTATCAGCACACACTGGCTTCACAAGCTTGTAGGTTTGGTTTTTTTTTTTACTTTTCATTTTGTTTGTTTTTTTCTTATATCTGTGTAGTCCCCATAGTTCTCCTGCCACCTTAGCATCTGTGAACCCTCACCATAATCCCTGTGTTCTTCCCTCCCTGTTTTGCCTACCTCCCAAACCCTCCTTTGCTGTAGGCCTCAGTTCTATGGTCAGCTTGCTAGTTTTGACTTTTTCTTGACCTTTTGTTTGGATTCTCTATATTCCACATATAAATGTGATATTTATCTTTTTCCTTCTGACTAATTTTAATAACATAATCCTTTCCAGCTCCATCCATTTGCCACAAATGGCATGCGTTTGTGTTTTTTGATTGCTGAGTAATTTAATCACTTTATTGACAGAAGAATAGTTTGTAAAAAATAAAAACTACCAGGCAACCATAAATAAGAGACACTCTACAGGAGAGGGGAAGAGAAAGAGCACAAGGGACTATGGTGACAGTTCATGGGTGAATTGGTGGTGGGAAACCTACGGGGAATACAAAATAATGTAAAGGATAGAAATAAAAAATAAATTAAAAATAAAAATAAAAAAAGAATAAAATACATTTTAAAAACATAAAAAAATGTTGTTACAAAGGGAACATGCAAAATTCTTATACACCCTTCCCCCCAAAAAATAATTGTTCGTAGAGGACAGAGGACTGAATTTTGACTCTAAAAGACTTCAAAGTCCTAGTCCTGTAGTTTGCTACCTGTGGACATTGAGCAGGTCATGAAATCTCATTTTCTTCACTTGTAATAAAACTATATTAATAATCCCTACCCCATAATAATTTTTAGAAGATCACATGAAATAATATAAGGGAAAGAGCACTTTGAAGACTCTAACACTGTCAGTAATTATGATTAACAGTTTGAATCACTGAGAAAAAAAATTCATTCTCCTTTGCTTTCTAACTTGGATACAATTGATCAAAATCTACACTCTTCAAATGTATTATTTCTTTGCAACAATTGGAAGCATGACTAACCTTTAGATTTCAGTGAGTGTTTTACGAAGTAGGAGGAAAAATGGACGGCAAGAGGAATTCATTTCACATATGCCATTTCATTAGACTGCATTTTCCTTTTCTCTAAATCACAGATTCCATTCATCCTTAAGGGCTCATCTGATGATTTCCTACACACCAGTTAAGGTTCAGTTCCCCTATCATCAACTATAGTGATATTTATTCCCCAGGTAGAAGTAAGCACCAATCTGCCAGACTCCTAATGCATGCGTTGCTCCATCTCTATGCTTGTACCTGTCACAGAGAATGGACTGTATCTCTCTCTATGTTTATCTCCCCCACTAAGCTATAATCTCCTTTGAAATAGGGACCTATATATTCTTTAAATTTATATCACCAGCAATTATCAAAGACAATGACATACAAAAAAGTCTAGTATACATGCTTTTCGAATTACATGGAAGTAAAAATTTATTAATCACATATTATAGATTAGAAAACATACTAAGTGCTTTACATGTGCTGCCTCATTTAATCCTGAAAATAACCCAGTGACAAAGACATTATTTTTATTGCTTATATTTTGAAAAAGCTGTGGTTATTTCGTTTGTTTGTTTGTTTTAGTGGTCACTTCGGTTTCTTTCTTCTTTAACTTTATTCTTGAGTTGAATCAGTTGTTTTTCTGAATTTTCTTGTATCTTTTTGATAAACTTTTCTGAGTTCTTTTCTATCATTATAACTTGCCGTTCTGAATTTTCTACTGTTTCTTTGAGTTTCTTTATTATAGCAGTTTGGAACACTCTAAAAAGGAGATATAATTTTCCATGTCTTTGTGCTTGGATTCTGAAGGTTGTGCTCTCTTTTTGATGTTCTATATTCCCTTAAAATCTCAAGTTGCCATATGTTACATATTTGTCCATTTCGCTTCTTTATATTTTCCTACGTGTTTTTTAATAACTATAGTATCAATTTGGAAAGCGTAACTACTTTTGTTTTTCCTGAAGGTGGCCCTGTGGTTTGATTTGATTTGAAATTTGCTTCCTGATAGCTACTGTGCCTTTTTTTTTTTTTTTTTTTTTTTTTTTTTTTTTTTTTTTTTTTTTTTTTTTTTTTTTTTTTTTTTTTTTTTTTTTTTTTTTTTTTTTTTTTTTTTTTTTTTTTTTTTTTTTTTTTTTTTTTTTTTTTTTTTTTTTTTTTTTTTTTTTTTTTTTTTTTTTGGCTATTAAACGGGTGGGATTTTTTTTTTTTAGTTATTTGTCTAACATTTGTTTACATTACTGCTTGTGTATTGAAAGTATAGGATACAACACTTCCAGTGCTGTTACCTTGGTACTCGCACCCCAAAACATCCATAGCACCCCACCACTGTCCTCTATGTTCCCTCTGCACTTTGTGTTTGCCCCTCCCCCTTCCTCTACCCCTCTGCAGGCCTCCATTCTATAGTCTGCTTTCAATGGGTAGTTTTGGGGGTTGACTTTATCTGACCCTTTCTCTGGTTTCTCTATACTCTGCATATAACCCAATATTTCTCTTTCTCCTCTGACCTATTTCACTTTTGCCATTGTTTTGTCATTGAAATAGGGGAGAGGTCTGGAGGGTTCTGCTGTGGTAATGAATTGAGTAGGGGTGGGTGGTTCATGTTTGTGGTACCACTGGTATCCCTTTTTCTGGGGTTCCAGATACCAGAATTCAAGGGATATATGCATGCTTATATTCATCACAACATTATTTATAATAACCAAGCTATGGAAACAACAGAAGTGACCAACTACAGATGATGAGTGGATTAAGAAGACGTGGCATATATACCCAGAGGAGTACTACTCAGCAATAAAAGAAAAAAAAAAGATGAAATCTTGCCACTTGCAACAACATGGATGGAACAGGAGGAGACAAAAATAAACCAAAACACACCCTTGAAATATGACTGTAGACTTGAGGCTCCAGAATGGGATAATGGGGGGTGAGGGGAGAAAAAGAAGGGGGGTAAATCTGACCTATCCTGGAGGTGAGGAGGAGTAAGAACTGGGAATGGGAGAGGACAGTGGACTATGTTGGAGGACTAGGGGTGTTTTGGTGGTGGGGGAGCTAAGGTGACCACTCCTGGGGGAGAAATCCTATAATGCCAAAATATTAACAAGGATATTTTTAAAAATGGTACTCCATTAAAATACATAAATTTCAAAAGAAGTAAGGAAAAGGTTCCAGTGGACTATGGTGAAAGCTATTTGGTGCTTTGGTGATGGTTGTGGTGTGGTAACATACATCTCAAAAGGTGTGAACTTATATCCCTAAATCACACAGTGTTGTAAACTAATGCTATATCAATAAAAGAAAAATAATAAAATTTTAAAAATAAAAATTTTAAAAGTTGAAACTTAAAACTGCCCAAATATCATTCATAATCTTCTAGAGGAGCTAAGTTTCAAACCTGTGCCCATTAATAAGAATATGAATAATAGAAATTGTATGCATCTCTCCTTATCACCATGACCTGAAAATAATCACTGAGATTGACAAGGACCATTCTCCATCCTGTGAGTATGCCTAGACTTGTTGATAAGCCAGAAGAGAGAACTATCATTTATCATATTTTGTGAGACAGAATGTCTGATCATTCCAAACTGCAGCAGAAGAGCTATTCCTGAGACATTAGAGCAAATAAATGTAGTATAGAAGCTCTATCTGAAAAATCTAAAAGCTAGTCATGTCCTTTATTTATGAGAGGAGAGCAGTAGTTAATCAATTTGAGCTAGGAGCTAGAGGACCAAATCTCACCAATAAAATAATGGTACCCAGCAATCGAGTCAAGAATGAAGCATAGGGTAGTAAAAGATAAGGAAGACATATTCAGATAACAGCACTGTAATTATAAATGACTTTTAGCCTTAGCAAAATTAATTGAGAAGCTCTTGATAGATAGTTAAGACTGAGCACTAAATGACACTGACTGTGAGTTATTTAGCTTTCTGGTACAAACTCTGAGAGAATTTCCCTGAAGTGAATCAAAGCTACATCTATTCCAATGACAATTCCTGAGATGGATAGGAAATGTGTCAAATGATTGACCAGATGCTTGACCACAGGGTTGCTGACAATAATTTTTAGAAATCGAAGCAGTTTTTACAAGAAATGGAGCTTTAAACTGTAACATCTAGGGAGGAAAAAAGGTCACAGTGAATAGATGGTCACAGGAGGAGGTGAAAGATTAGCCTCTGAATTGATTTTTGGATTCCTCTGTGATGGCCAATCATCACCTCCTCCTGATCATCCAATCCCATGTTCACATTATCACTAACATTATAATTTTCAAACAGAGAGCTGCCCAAAACATTTTAGAGTTCCCAGTTTCCAAGAGGATGAACTGCACATGCTTTCCTTATATGTCATATTTTGTTCTTCAGAATATGGACTAGACTTACATTTGCAAAGCTTGTCTCTTCATCCTTAAAATATTCTATACTCTTTCAAAAATATAACATTCATTTCTTATAACACTATTCTTGTACCTGAGTTGTTTTTTACCCATCTGCTTTTTTAATGAATCTATGTATCCCAAGAACTAGGTATGGTGTTGCCTTTTTGAATAGTTCCTCTCCATATTTCCTGAAAGTGACGTCAAGAGGACACAAATGTAGACAGAGGGAAACGTGTAGGGAGAGAGGCAATGGTAGCTTTGAAGTCACAACCACAGACAATATGCAAATAAGCCTACAGAGTCTAAAACAAATTTTTATTTGTGTTTTCACTTGTCAGATAGCTACAGATCACCAGAAATTTCTTTATAACTCTGTTCCTCAACTTTTAAAAATATTTAACTATCTAAGAATCAGTCACAATTATCTCACCAAACCAAGCAAAGAAGTTTATTTTAGAATTTTGATCAACCAACTTGCAGTGGTAGAAATCTGTCGTCAAATCCTCCTTTCTGACATGTTACATTAATGGAGATTGTGTTGATTTGTGTTCCCTAAGGATTAGACTATTTTTAAGATGTTACCTTTATTCCTTCATTAGCCAAGTCAATATTGAATGATTATGGTGTGTCCATATGTGGTGCTCATTATGAATAAGATATATAGTCTCTGGCCTCCAAGATATGTAATGAAGACAGCTATGTATTTGGAGTTAGTCTAATTCTGATTAGTTCATAACTTGGAGTGAAATAATGTGAACTGCTGACTCCCTTTCCAGAATTCTGAATTAGAGATACCACAGAAATGATAGCTAAATTGATGGATAGCAGATATTCATCTAAAATCTATGAAAAATTCTGGAGTAGAAAGAGTGGTTGAGTTGCTATGGCTTGTATGTGAGAGAGAGAGAGAGTGTGTGTGTGTGTGTGTGTGAGTGTGTGTGAGTGTGTGTGTGTGTGTGTGTGTGTGTGTGCAGAATGAGAGAAATAACAGGCTAGAGCAAAAGCAAGTTGTTTGCCATACAATTTTATTCCCATTTCAAGTACATTATTTACCAAAAAAGCTGATAGCTTCTGAAAAATATTTATTTAGGGACCTCCCTGGTGATCTAGGGACAAGTCTCAGCACTACCACCACAAAGGCCTGAGTTCAATCCCTGGCCAGGAAGCTAACCCACATGTGGCATGGCAGACCTCTACTGTCTTGCCTGCTGCTCCTCTCAGCAGTGTATGTCAGTAAATCTGCCTTTTCTGCTTCTCACTCTATTTCTGGTGAATCTTCTCACTCCCCTCACCTCTGGCTTACAACCCAATTCTTCTATGCAAAAATAAAAAATATATATGTATTTATTTACTCACAAAAACATCATGAAATATTTCCAGTTTACAAACATAAAGAAAAATTTAAAAACTGAACAGCCTACATTATTTGAACAATACTAATAGCAATCAAAATAACTCAAAATGAATATAATAAATATTATCAAATATATTGAGGTAAAATGAGCAGCAATAAGAACAACGTGCATCAGGAAAACTGTAGTAGTTGAAATAAAGAGTTCAATAGCTTGTTTGTATAAAAGGATGGATACCAATAATGAATTAATTAGTTAACGTGAATATCAGGATGAAGAACTCTCAGAGGTATCAGAGGCATAAGGGATATAAAAAATAGCTTTTTTGTAGTCCAAAGAGGCAAAATATTTTTTTTAATTATAACTGAATAGTTCACCGAACACAAGACTATGGGGAGAACCATAATAATTTGGTGTGGATGTGAAACCAAGTCTATACCTGAGGGGGGATATCCTATAATTCCAAAACAATACAAGAATGTTAATCAATGGTACTTCAAAAAGATAAAACTGGTTTATACAAAATGGAAAAAAAAGTGTATTAATTACAGCACCATAAATGAGTTAAATTTACATTAAAAGGCAAAGACAGGTTGACAAAGTTCAAGATCCTGAAATATATTAACTGCTGACAGTAATTTGAAAGCAAAGTAATATACAAAGGAGAAAAAAAGATAGGGAAATAGGTAATATAAGTAATCCAAGCAAAAGTCATGTTAGAAATTTTGTATTGTCAAAATATAAGATGCAAAATACTGTAGTAAAAAAGAGATGTCACATTCCAATAAAATGTGCAATAAATTAACTATAGGCAATCAGACTTTTAAAATGAAATTAATTATATTGATATTTATATTGATAATTATATTATTATGATAATTATATTGAAAATTATATTGATAAGCAACTAGAGAGATATGTCGAAAAAGCATAAAACAAAATTGTGATTGAATCTTTAAACATATACTTACTTAGAATTTGAAGGAATAGTTAGGCATGCACACAAAAATGTTATTTGAAACATCTAAAACTAAGGAATTTCAGCATATCAAAGACATTATGGCAGAAAATTCAATGGGAAAATGATGGAGGATCTAATATTCACAGAAGGCAAAACTGACATGACTGTAAATATCTGAAAAGATACCAACACATAGTAGTAATCAGGAAAATACTAATGTTTTATCTCTCTTTCTGCATATTTCTTTCTAATGAAATGAATTAAATGTATATACAATAATGCAGCTAGAGATATTAAAATCTATTTATGCAGTGAAAATGTAGAGAAACTATATTTTAGCATACTGTGATGTGTAAATTTATATGTATATAAATTAATCTCACAATATAATCTCACAAATTTGTGCAACAGGATATAAATCCATCAAAGCAACTGTCTATGTCAGATGGAGACCAGGAGTACAAAGCTGAGATGGAAAATGAAAAAACAAAGTGAAGTGAGAGAGGAGAGGGCTCTAGCATTGCTCAAGGATGATTATAATCCCATGAATAGATGAACATGATTTAATCAATTCGGTGAACCTGATAAAAATTAATTAATTAATCGCTTTGTTTTGGAAAGCAAGTAGCGACTGGTTCTAGGGGAAATGGATGCTAGGTGTTTCGCAGAGACAATGACAACTCAATTGACTCTTCAGGAAGAACTAGGTTAATACTAGGTGAAGAATGTAAGAAGGAAATCATTCCAAGGTTATGAAATCTCATGCAGAAGGGAACAGTCAGGAAAGATATTGTCATGTTCAGGGAACTTCAAGTAGACTAGGGTGCATATGGACTAGGGAAGATAGGTGATGAGATAGGAGATGCATGAGTGATGTCAAGCCAAAGTGATAGATTGGTTCCAGATTGTGAAGCCCCTCAAATGTCCTACTAGAAAGCCACTGAAAACCTACAGAGGTGGGGATAGTGGGGATATGGGATAGATTGACCCATGGTGGCTTGTGAAAGCCACATGAAAAATTTCCAAGCTGTCACAAACTAGCCAAGCTGTCAAGATCCCAGAGCTGGAACAGGTAAAGCAGTTAGCTAAATGAGGCTCCCATGAAGAATGTCCCTGTCAATCTATCTGGGCTGGCATCTGCTGTAACTAGAGACTGGCAAGTCAACAGACAGTTTGATTGTCAAATGATTTATGTCAGCCATCATGTGTCGAAGTAGCAGTCACACATCTGTCATCAGGACAATGTTGTATAAAAGTGATTTTAATTGCTTCTGGAATATAAATAAAAGGAGCAAAGCATCTGAGATAAATTATGGGATCACTGCTAATTTTCAGATTCTGTTATGAAGAACAAAATAAACCCCCAGTTGACTGCAGGGGAGGGGAGGTAAAAGTTACTTCACTGATAGGAGGTGCAGGTAGGAGTGTTTTAATGACAAATGACAATCTTCAGACTATGACAAGAGCCTCAATTCAGAAAAATGTCAAGCTGATGTACTCCATTTTCTTTCCTATATTTAATCAACAGTAGAAGGTATTGGTGGGAAAAGCAGACTATAAGAAAAGGACTTGTGAATGTCAAATGTTAAAATAAACAATCACATTTAGGTAATCTCTTCCAAGTTGCTATGCATATCAGCCACAATTTAATGTCTCCATACTCACTTTTCACCTGCCTTTCTCTGACATTTTCCTCTCTTCAGTTCTCTAATGCTTTTGCCCCTCTGTAAGTCCTTATCTTCCTCTTCCTCGTTTATGTCTTTCTTCTGACACTACAGAAGAAATCTTCCGGAAGTATCATACAAGTTATTAAAGCCCCTTCACAGACGTTCTCCTAGGCTGACTACTGCTACAGAATCACTACTCCTCAGAGTTAATTTTTTCCAACTAAATGCATTCTTAAAACTTATAAGTTAACCAACCAGCCGGTGATGTCAGGATAGTTTGGATGAATGCTGACTGGGAAAAACAATTAATTGCACTAAAAATAGTCATATCTCAATGAAATAAGTGAAGGAAGGGAGAGAAAAGAGCAAAGTAACAAGAAAACAGTGTTTTCAATAAACGATGTTTAATATTACAACATAGGTCCTCCCCAGTGGTGCAGCAGTTAGGCGCTATGCTGTGGAGCTGTAGGCATCGCTGTTGGCAGTGCTGTCAGCAGCAGCAAGGTGAGTTTGACACCTGGCCATGGAGATTCCTATATGGCACAGCAGACCTCTCCTGCCTCACCCACTGCTCCCTTCAGCAGTGTGTTTCAGTCAATCCACCTGTTCTGCTCCCCACTCTCTCTGGTGAACCCTCTCATTGGCCCATGCCTCTGGTCTGTACCCCAGCTTGTATGCATAAAAATAAATAAATCTTAAAAAAAATTACAACATAAAAAACCTTACCTAAGCTAGTAAATTTGTTTCTCATTGGGATCTGTGTTAACTATTCTGAAACTTCTTTACATCTATATTAGGATTAAGCAAATAAGGAAATAAATTGTAGAGATGAGAGCAATTTTTCTGTCAGAGAAAAAAAAATTTAAATAAGTAACAAGATTAGGGAGATTCCTGTGCTGCATTAGAGTCAGAGATATCAGTATGAACTCATATCCCTTTAAATTGGATATATACATAGATATAGAGATAATGATAGATGATAGAGATATCATACATACATACACACATACATACTAGAGACATAGATAGACAGATAGACATATACACGAGTTAGCAGTTATGCATATATTTTTTTTTCTCTGTCCACTAAGAGGGCTGAGATGCAGTGACATCCCAGTTACAATGAATGTACTTAGCACTTGGTCTTGACATCTAAATACTATTACCCACCAAAAGAAAAAAAAACAGATTCTTGGAGAAATAAGTGATTCTAAGGCTATAGCAGGGAAAATAAAAGATGAGGCTGAAGCATTTTGTAGTGTCAGAAAGTAAAGAATTTCTCAAAAAAGTGAAAAATAGAGACTTGTCAGAAGGATACAGGAGCCCTGAAAGAGTTCCTAAAGTCCTAATTTAGAGTAATGTGAGCAGTGTAAGGGGATTCCTTTCTCTCCACATCCTCTTTCATGCAAAATATAATTGGATTTTATTTTTTTCATTTTACCTATCTAGAACTTAATCCTTTTACATTTAAAGTAATTATTGACAGGTAAGCACTTAAAAATGCTATCTTATTGTTCCCTAACTACTTGTAGTTCCTTTGTTACTTTTTTCCTCTCTTGCCACCTTCATTATGTTTTGAAGATTTTCTATAGTTGTGTCCTTTGAGTACTTTCTCTTAATCTTTTGTGTATCTACTAGACGATTTTGCTTTGTGGTTAAATGAGGCTTAGATAAAACAACTAGCCATGTATTTTTATGTCTTGATATTTTATTAAATTTATTTATGGGTAATATGTATTTATTTTTTGTGCACACACATGCACAATCTCAAATATGCATATCTTCCACTGACCAGAATGAATATCCGTCAATATCAAAACCTGGTGACACCTAGAAGAGAAAAGTGATTTTTATTTCGCAGTATAGCCCTCACAAATATTATCCTATCAGAGGCCGGGGCAGCTCTCAGAATTGTTAAATTGTGCCATAGTTTCTTCAGAGGGCAGGGGATGACAGCAAAGGAAACTTCAATGCACAGCTCCCATCTTGCTCTTTTTGTGATGTTTATATTTTGGTCAGTTATTAACACCTTATCTGTGAGCCAGTGGAAGTACTGCCACAGTATAAGCATGGAGAGATCATGGTCCTATTAGTCCTGGAATATTTAACAATTATTGCTACAGAAAATTTTATCCTTCACCATTACCATTCTTTCCAAATTTTATTCAAAAAAAGGGGGTGAGAGGGTTGGCAGAGGATTAGGATATCCATGAAGATTATTCAATTGGACAAAAATAACAAGTACCCAATTCAGTTGGTAATGTCTTATTTTTCCACTACACAACTTTAAAAAAAAGTCAAAGCTTTCTCAGTGTAGATGAGTAGCACAACTACTCTGAAATGGTATCCAAATGAGTCAGAAAATCTCTGATTTTTGTCTTCTACTTTTCCTTTTCCTTCTGTTCTTTTTCTTCTATCATTCAGCCTCAGCTGCTTCTTCCTCATGTTTTTTGATCAACTATTCCACTTTCTTTGGTTTGAGAATTCTGATGAGTCTTTCCATTCTCTCTTGTCAGTGTGGCAATTTCCACTTTTTCAGCAGTTTACTAACATCCATGGTCTTAGAACTTTGATAGCAAAAGTGCTGACTTCAAAGCCGTTTCTCCTTCTTTGTAGTCTTGTTTTATCATTGACACAGCTGCAGTGCTGTTATTTCCAATGTATGTGCCTCCATCCCCCATAATTTCTGCTAGGATCACTTGGATTGAACTGAAAGCCATAGTGCTTATCCCAGCCAATGTACAACAATGAAATACCAAAGGGACATTTCCCTCCAAACTCTGTGTAAGCTTGTTTGCTATCACTCGGTACTGTAACCCACAAGCAATCAGCTCCTAATAAATACCTTTGAGCAATGAGCTTCAGTTCGTTAGAACATTTTAATCAGTTGCTATGCCTGCCACACTGCAAGCCATGTCCTCACTGAGCATGTAATTGTTTTTCTTTTTTAATTCAGAAGAAAAAGACTTTATCAAGAAATTTGTGTATATTGCCTCTCTCTGGTGCAAGTAAAAAACCATCATTTGCTAAAATTCCCAAACAGGTGTCTGCTTGTCCAATAACTTCCATGGCATATTCAACTTGGTACAAGTGACCTTGTGGAGAAAATGTAGTGGTTCTGGAGTCCTGTCTTCAATACATATTTTATCTGAATTTTATATAATTCCGGAGGAAAGATAATGAAGAATGAAGGGCTCCAGGAGAGAAAAGCCACCACCAAAGCAGAGTATCCACTGCCAGTATTAACAGTGTATTTTAAGCTGGTAAAAACTTAACATTGATTGCATACAAAACTCGGCTTTCTACTCCCTTTCCTCACATTCTGACACTCCATGATTTTGATGTGACAATTTACATCATTTTATATTGTGTATCCTTGAACAAATTATTGTAATACACTTTGCTATAACCTTTACACAGAGTGATTAAAATACCACCATATTACATTATTAGAGTATTTTGAATTTGACTATACATTTACCTTTATCAAATGATTACATACTTACCTTTATCACTTTATCATAATGATTTATGCTTTCATGTTACTAATGAGTGTCCTATCATTTCAGTTTGAAGAACTTTCAATTTTCTTGTAAGGCGGGTCTAGTTGTAATGAACTTCCTCTGTTTTTGTCTGTTTTGTAAAGTACTTATCTCTTCTTCATATCTGAAGATATGGATAAAGTATTTCTGGATAAAGTATTTTGGTTGGTAGGTATTTTTTTCCTTTCAACACTTTGAATATAACATACAACTCTTTGCTGTCCTATTTGATTTCTACTAAGAAATACAAGGATAGTTTCATAGGAGTTTCCTTGTAAGTGACAAACTTCTTTTCTCTTGCTGCTATTAAGACAGTTTTTGTCTGATTTTTTGTTGTTTTATGTTAATTTGCCTCGGATTATATCTCTTGAGTGTGATTTATTTGAGTACCTGTCAACATCATAAACTTGGGTTTGGGAAGTTCTCAACCATTAATTCTTTAAATAAGCTTTCTGTGCTTCATTTCCCTGGACTTCAGTGCTACCTAGATTGTGTCTCTTAATGTGTCTTATCAATCCCATAGGCTTTCTTTACTCCTTTTAATTCTTTCTTTTTTCAGATTGTTTAAATTGATTACTTAAAGTTATGTCTTCAAACTCCCTTATTCTTTCTTCTGCTTAGTCCAGTCTGCTGTTGAAGCTCTTTGTTGAATTATTAAGTTTATTCTTGTTTTCTTCAGCTTCAAAATTTCTATTTGGTTCTTTTTAGTTTTCTCTATATATCAATCTTCTCTGTTTTCTTTTGTTGTTTTCATGTTTCATTAAATTATCAATGTTCTCTGGAGGTATTTTTCCTACCCTTTCTGGGTGATTTTCCTCAGGTATTTTGTTGTTGTTGTTGTTGCCCTGTGTTCCTGAGCTTTTCAAGTGGACACTTGAGATCTCGTAAAACTATTTTCATTCATGAAGTGTCATCTTTGTACAGAGTCAGTGATTGAGCTTTCCTATTTCACTATTTTAGTGATGTATTCAATACACAGATTTTTTTTAAACAAGCTTATGTTTCTAAAGTAAATTCAGTTTAATTATGATGTATTACATTTTTTACATCTGTTTGATTTAGCTTATGAATGTTTATTTAGTGTTTGGGGACCTATATTTTCTTTGCCATGACAGTTCTATGCACTTTCATTTCAAAGTTATATTTTCTTATTAAGTGAGATAAGAAGTCTTCTCTCACTTTTTGTCTTGAAATAAAAGCTCAAAAATTGGTATTATAATTCCTTAAATATTGTTATGTTCTTCATGGGTACTGCTATCTTGGTATGGTATTTTCTCTTTGGAAAGTTGTTTAATAATAGAGTCAAGGTCTCCATTAATCCTAGAACTAGTCAGATAACATATTTCTTCTTTTTTCAGTATTAATAAGTAGTATGTTCTAGGAATTTCTCCATTTTAAATAATTTTTAAAAGATTTATTTATTTATGCATACAAGAGCTAAGGTGTAGGCCAGAGGTATGGGGGGCAGGGGTTTGAGAGGATTCACCAGAGACAGAGTGGGGAGCAGAACAGGCAGAATGACTGAAATACACTGCTGAGGGGAGCAGTGAGTGAGTAAGAGAGCTCTGCCGCACCATGTGGGTTAGCTCCCTGGCCAGAGATCAAACTTTGTGCTGCATTTTCTAGATTGCAGTAAGAATGGGAGTACATGTCTTCTTATTCAAAAGAATTTAGAGGATGTAGAACTCAGGTAAGGTAAGAATTATACTACTCAAAATGTACATTTTAAAAAATGGTTATATTACATATAAAGTACTCCTCAATAAAGCTGATTTTTAAATACAAATCTAAAACATCAGTGGCTCTCATCACACCAATAGCAAAATCCACAATCCTTAAATAGTCTACAAGGCCCCAGAAGATCCTGTGTCCTCTCTTCCTTCTTTATTATCTTTAACAACTATCCTCTCAGTCCATTCCTGCCACACCAGCCTTCTTGATGCTTCTTGATCATAGTAGACACCTCCATGCTCCAGACATTTTGCTTCCCCCTATACCCCTCCCCTCTTCTCCTCCTTTCTCAACTTCTCCTCTCAGTGAGTACTCCACTAGTCACCAAATAAAATTGCCTCCATCCTGCCCTACTCCCTAAAGGACTTTTTACCCTTTTTGGTTTTAATTTCCTCCTTCAACCTTCATTGTCATCACTATACTGTGCTTTTCTTATTATTAATCTAGTTATTTGTCTATATTTATCTCAAGAATGTAGTTTAATTTTGAGTTACTGTCTTTCTTTCCTGTTTTATTCATTGCTGTGATCATTGCATGGAATATTACCTAACTCATGGAATAATAGTTAGTATGTAATAAACATTTGTTAAACAAATGAAATTAACATTCCTCTTTATTAATTTTTTCTCTTGGATTTTTCTGTCAACTCAGTGTTCCTTAAACATTCAAGATCCTTCCCACAACTCCTCTGACTGGCTTTCTTGCAGCAACACCTAAGGATCAAAGACTAATTAGTACAGATCTCCAGAGAGCATAGCAAAAGGTCTTAATCCTAAAATCCTAACTCATTTTTGATATCTCCCATTCTCAATGATCACTCATTGATTTTTTCCTAATCTAGCAAGCTTAATACTAGACCTTTGAATAAGCCTAAGATAAGTTCATATTCTTCTCAGCAACAACTTCCCTCATTCCCCTAACTGCCTTCTGAATCTAAAGATCCCTTCTGAATCTTTAGACTCCTGCTTCTGGAATATTTCTCTCATACCGTCTTAACAATAGTAGTATCTCTATAGACTCAACCCTAGATAAAATGCCTGGTTCAGGCCCTTCCAATCACTCATTTAAGATACTGAGGGATTCCATGAAGAAAACCCACAGTTTCAAAAGTATTCAACTTTCTATTTTTTAAAAAAATGTATATATTATGTTGCACAGCAACTGAAAAAACTGTTATATTAGTGATTTTTCTAGGACAGAAGCATGTATTTATTGGGATGAAAAAAGAGACATAAGGAGTAAATGTTAATGGGTAGAGAGTTCTTTTGAAGAATGATGAAAATGTTCTAAAGTTAGATTGCATGATGGTTGCATGACCTTATATATATAATAAATCATTAAATTGTATCATTTTAATGAATGAATTCTATGACATAAATTATATGGCAATAAAGATACTATTTTTATATTCAATTATAATGCTTTGCTTCCTTGAGTAACCATTTATTGTTATTCAGATACTTAGATTACAAGCATTTCTTTTATTCGTTCAGTATTTACTGAGTGCCTCCTACTTGTCAGAATTAATGCAAGGCACTAGGAATATAAAGAGAACAAAGATGCCATGACCCCCTTTTTATCTTAAAATCTCACACAAAATAGATTGAACTAGTGATGGTAAAAGGAATGAAATAAGTGATCTGAGAGGGTTAAAAGTGTAAAGCCTGCTCCAGTAATAGTCACAATAGTACTTACCATAGTGGTTATAGGCAACCACTAATAAACTCACAGAGAATGGGCTGTTATTCGCCATTACTCATATCCACAATTCTGACTTTTTTTTTATAATCTCCTCAGGTGTTGTTAGCCTCCCTAGAGATCCCTAGACATTTTTGCCATAGACAGAGGTTTAATATGTTTCGCTATGAGTCTAGAAAAAAAACCCTGTCTTTTCTATGGTTGCTACATAACTCCTGGTATTCTGCAAAGTTATAGGGTTTTTCCATGCAAATCCCATTGTTTGAGAAGAATCCTTTTTCAGAAGGTAATTCTTTTTCAAAACCACCACCCAAATCAAGTTCACCATAGTCAATGTACACATTGTTGTATAAAGTCAAACCCCAATAACTTGGCAAAAGATTGTTCCTCCCAGCACTCTATTTTAAAACCCAGCATCTACTTCTTGCTAAAGTATTGAAAATATATGTTCTCAACACAATCATCATGAAAAGAGAATCTTTCATTTCAAAGAGGATTGAGAGACCAGAGGACTCAGGAATTGGGTTCTTCCAGAATAAATGCTACACTTCAGAGATCTGAAGTAGTTTTCCAGGAACACCATCAAGTTACCCCAAGTCATTTCATTCCATTCCAATTTGGGAGGAAAGTCACAGTGTGTTCTCGTATTGGCCTCTCCTGTTGTTTTCAGCTGTATACTTTTATTTCTGCTCCTTCACGGCTGCTTTTGGGGGCACTTTTGTTTGTTTCCTCTTTATTGGTTTATTCAGATGTTTAGCAAAATCCTCAAGAAATTAATCACAGCCCATCTAAACTATCTTTGTGGCCTGGATTATCCAACAGTGGAATATGATTGTTTATATCTTTATGCATGTTAAAGGAGGAAGCTATCTAATAGCATTTCCAGTTAGAAAAAAACCTGAAATTGGTATCAAAAGACCTATGTTGAGTCTGGTCTTGTTCCTTTCTGAGACTCAGTGAAAAGTATAGCAATCTGCAAAGCACGGCAAAGGTAAGATTTTAGCCTGAAGATTTTTTTTACTCAAAGTGTTTTGATATTTCAGACACAATGTTATAGCTAAAAGTTATCAGTAAATAGTCACATTTTTTGCATAATTTTTTAATTGAGGTAACACTGATTTACAACACTGTATGTTTCAGAAATGTAGACTACACCTCTTCAGATGTTACAATACCACACCCAGCACCAAAGCACCCAAAGTCCATTAGCCCCCCACCCCCTTTTCCTTCCCAACCTCCCTCTCCACCTCTGGCAGCTTCAGTTTTACAGTCAGATTTCTAGAGCTTGTTTTTGCTTTGGTGTTGTCTGACTGTTCACATTTAAACATTTGCTACTGGATCACAAAATAAACACTGCCCTTCTGTGACTCTGTAATTTTATTCTGGACCATCCTTTCCCTTTGTCAGTCCACCTTCTTCCCTGCTTCTTCCTTTCACGTCTGCCTTTCTATTTTTGGACTCATACTGTTCTCCCTGCCAGCTTATTTCTCTCATCCTTGTCAGCTATCTTTTCTCCATTTATCTCCAAGTTCAAAACTTCCTGCCTTATCTGTGATATATTTCTAGCCCATCAAATAAGCATAGTTCTCTTCTTTTTCTAATTTCACTGACAAAAATAATAGACACATATCTATTCAAGCTGCCTTCTGCTTATATCTGGTTTTCTAATTACAGCAGATTAAGTCATCAACATCCTGAATTATATCATCCACTTCCTACTAACCACCTGTTACCACCTGGGACCAGACCTTTGGCACCTCAGTATCTCCAACCTAAGTTACTCCAACTTGGTAACTATCCCCAAATCCCTCTTCCAACTCTCTGTCAGGCCAATCTGTATGAATTACTACTGATTTTCATGTTTAAAACATGTCAGAGAACCTTTCTTGCCCATAATAGTAATTCCAATTACCTCAATATAATTGAAAATGTCCATTGTTATCAAGCTCTTTGCTAATATTCCCACTCTCCTTTCTTGTTCCTCTCAGTTCTCCTACTACCCAAACTTCTCACAGTTCTGAATGGAATCTAATGTTGAATACCTCCATTTCTTCATGCATGCATTTGCTTTCCCCTCTTTTTATTTTCCCTCTCAAAATTACAGTTGGTCCTTTAATAATGCCAGAGTTAGAGGCACTAACCACATCCAGCAGATTATCTGTGTAAAACTTTTAACTCCCGATAGTAACTATAATAGTAATAGCCTATTGTTAACAATCTATTAATGCATATTTTGTATGTTATATGTACTGCATACTATGTTCTTACAATAATGTAAGCTAGAGAAAAGAAAATGTTTAGAAAATTATAAAGAAGAGACTATATATTTTGCATATTTAGTAAAAAAGATCTGTGTATAAGTGGACCCATACAGTTCAAACCCATGTTATGCTGTTCAAGAATCAACTGTATTTCAAAATTTCTTCAGTCTTCCAGTGTCAAAAATAACACTCCTCCTTGGTTGGAAATCTTTCATGACACTTTTCTGTGCTCCCAGAACATCATTATGTTGCCTGCTGACTTCACAAAACACAGTAAATTCCAATTATCTCTGTTTAATTTTAATGGACTCAGAGTTCCTTGAGGACAAAGACTTAGATTTTCATCCTATTATCCTTAACACCTCTCACAATTTCAAGCCACATTGCTAAGATATCATAAATGTCAAACAAATCAACAAATCAGTGACTGTGTGAGATGGAACTCCCAAAATGAAAAAGTAGAAAACAAGCCAAGTGCATAAAGCCTAGATGTTCATATCCTGGCCCAGGTCTAGATTCAGGTTGAGCCTTAATCAAAGGTGAGGATTCCTGCTAAACTCAGTGACTGGGAAGTACATTAGAACTAGTGTTTGTGAAGCTAAGTTTACTGATTCAGCAGTGCTGCTCATTTTGAAGGCATGAGCACAGTGTTAGAATGATGTTTGCCTACTTGTCACTGTTGTACAGGAGACAAAATAATTGGGATTATCATCAGAAATTCTCAGTTCACTCCTAATCCTGCTTCTTTCTAGCCTATAAATGAAATTTAATGTTTCTGTGACTAAGTTTCATCATCTTCTTTTTTTTTTTTACTGTTATTTATGTATTTTACATTTTGTATTCCCCTTGGGTAACCCACCACCAATTCACCCGTGATCCATCTCCATGGTCCCTTGTGTTCTTTTCTACTCCATTTTGTGCACTTACCCTCCCCTCTCCCTGCCCCACCCCCACCTGCTGAGAGTCTCTCTCTTATTTGGTTTCCTTATAGTCTTGTTACAAGTGAAACCATTCAATATTTATCTCTTTCTTTCTGGCTTATTTCACTGAATATGATTCCCTCTAATTCCATCCATGTCGCTGCAAATTGCATGTGTTTATCTTCTTTCCATGCTGAATAGTATTCCATTGTGTATATGTACCACATCTTCTGGATCCAATCATCTATTTTTGGACATCTGGGTTGCTTCCATAACTTTGCTATTGTAAACAGTGCCGCAATGAACATACGGGTGCATGTATCCTTTCAGATTAGTGTTTTGTGTCCTTTGGGTAGATTCCCAAAAGTGGTTTTGCTGGGTTGTATGGAAGCTCCATGTTGAGCAGTTTGAGGAATCACCATACAGCTTTCGATAGTGGTTGGGCCAGCTCACATTCCCACCAGCAGTGTAGAAGAGTTCCTTTTTCTCCACATCCTTTCCAGAATTTGTTGTTGCCTGTATTTTTAATGTCTGCCATCCTCGCAGGTGTGAGATGGTGTCTCATAGTGGTTTTGATTTGCATTTCCTGGATTATAAGTGATGTTGAACATTTTTTCATGTACCTGTTGGCCATTTGCTTTTCTTCTTTGGAGAAGTGACTTTTTAGCTCTTCTGCTCATTTTTTTAATGCGTTATTGACATTGTTTTTGTTGAGTTGTGTGAGTTCCTTATAAATTTTTGTTCTCAGCCCTTTATCGGATGTATTGTATGCAAAGATCTTTTCCCAGTTGGTAGGGTGTCTGTTAGTTTTGGTTAATGTCTCTCTTGTTGTACAAAAGCTTTTTATTTTGATGTAATCCCATCTGGTTATCTTGTCCTTCACTTCCTTCGCTTTGGAGGATGTGTCTTTCAAGATTTTGCTGAGATGTATGTCATGTAGAGTTTTGCCTATATTTTCTTCTATACATTTTATGGTTTCAGGTCTTACATCTAGGTCTTTTATCCATTTTGAGTTGGTTTTTGTGCAGGGTGTGAGGCAGTAGTTTAGCTTCATTTTTTTGCATGTGGCTGTCCAGTTTTCCCAGCACCATTTATTGAATAGACTGTCCTTGTTCCACTGCATTTTCTTTGCTCCTTTGTCAAAGATTAGTTGTTCATACATATGCGGCTTTAATTCTGGGTATTCTATTTGGCTCCATTGGTCTTTCTGTCTGTTTTTGTTCCAGTATTATGCTGTTTTAGTTGTTACAGCTTTGTAGTATAGTTTGAAATCAGGGAGTGAAATTCTTCCGTTTTCTTTCTTTTTAGTTAGGAGGGCTTTAGCTGTGTGAGGTTTTTTGTGGTTCCATATTAATTTCATCAGTAGTTGATCTATTTCTTTGAAGAATGTCATTGAGATTTTTATTGGAATAGTATTGAATCTGTAAATTGCTTTTGGTAGGATTGCCATTTTGATAATGTTAATCCTTCCAATCCATGAGCAAGGGATGTATTTCCATTTTCTTGTGTCTTCTTCTATTTCTTTCAACAGTGTTTTTTTTTCATAAGTCCTTTATGTCTTTTGTTAGATTTATTCACAGATATTTGATTTTTTTGGTTTCGATTTTGAATTTTCATCATCTTTAAATAAAAAGGCTAATCATCCCCACTTCATAGAATGACATGAAGTTTAAACAAGGTAAAGTATACAAAGTGCCTATTCAGTATCTGACCCTAAGTAATTTGTAGAAATTATAGCATAATTATTAATATCAGATGAGAACAGAAGCTACAGTAAATACTTTGCTTGTTTTTGTTTTTAAAGAGTATGGATAGTTCCAGAAGCATTAAATTCTAAATTAATCTGATTCTACTGAGGTTACTAGCTTGGACTTATTCCTTATTAAAAATACATCTTGATCAGTAGTGATCAGTCTTCAAGATATAAGTCATGTGTAGAGAAGGGAGGATCTTAAAAACTGAATTTTATTTCCCTCTACTAGCCACTAGAAATAGAGCAAAAGTACATGCCAGATGTCTTACTCATACCTTTAATCTTCTCCACCATTCTAGAAGCTAGATATTATCTTTCTGTTATGAATAAAGGAAAGCAATGCTCAAAAAAGTTCAGTAATCTGCCCAAAGTCACACAAAAGTGGCAAGACCAAGATGTGAAATATGTATTTTGGCCCCAAACCATGTGCCTTCCGCTCATACTGCTTTTTTACTGAGGATTGCCCTCAGTAATATGGGACACAATGCAAGTTCATATATGAGATATTTGATCCAACCTTTAACTAAACAAAGGAACTGAAACTCAAGACAATTGTATCGAGTCAATGTCACATATCCAGTAAAGAGCATTCCAAGTACCCAAATCCTGTCTACTGACCCTGATCCACTGCACTCTCTTACAGCAGAGTAACCGCCATCTGACCAGACTGCACAGCATAGAAATAATGGACCACTGCTTCTTCTCAAAGCTGGTCTTATAAATTTATATAAAACTTTTTCATAGTGTTGTTGTTATACAAGTTAGATTTATGGAGATGAAGAAGATTAATTTCTTGCTAATTTCCTCCAAGTACTAGGAGAAATAAACTAACATATGCAAAATCACACATTGCCTGGGATTGAGAGAATCTGCTCATAGATCATGAAGTCATATTTTTTAATGGAGTTTTACTTATTCATGATCTAGGACTTTATTAAAAACGGCAAAGATTTGAATGAAAATGCAAATACACATTATAAGCAACTTTAGCGACCCATGTGGTATTAAGTGAGTATAAAATCTAATATTCAAAAAATGACAACAATTGCATTTGTTTAAAACTTTTGTCATGTATCTATTGAGGACTTGTGAGATGCAGCACAGCACTAGAATAAGGGGGTATGCGAGTTGAATGATACTCAGTGAAATAAGCCAGGAAGAAAAAGAAAAATATCGAATGGTTTCACTTATAACAGGAATATAGGGAGGCCGGGTGGGAGAGAGACACTCAGCGGTGGGGGGAGGGGAGGATAAGGGCACAAAATGGAAGAGAGAAGAATACAGGGGACAATGGAGAGGGATCACGGGTGAATTGGTGTTGGGCTGCCCAAGGGGAATACAAAACGTAAAAGACATAAATAACAATAAAAAAAAATCTAAAAAAATAAAAAAATCTAAAAAATAAAAAAAAGGCGGGTATGCGAGTTGACACACAAAACAGAAAGAGCACTGTGGAGAGCTGCAGGGGTGGGGACTCAGAAAAAGGGTTACTGGCTTGAACCCAAGACACTCAGTATAGAGTAACTTGAGTCTGAATAAGCAGAGATAAGCAAGTCAGAGTGCCTACTACTACCTGAAGTAGAAGCAGACTACTACTTGAAGCCCAGATAAGCATATTCAAAACACCTACCACCTTCTATTCCAGCAGCGACATGGATGGAATTAGAGGGGATCATACTCAGTGAAATAAGCCAGAAAGAAAGAGAAAAATATC